>JAQZBX010012880.1:0-40610 GCA_029593785.1 Cabassous unicinctus
AATGAAGCCAAAAAAATAACCAAATAAAATTAATAAGAAAATGAAATAATAATCATAGTATTAAAAATCAAAAATTAAATACAAAAAATTTTAAAAATGTGAAATAATAAAAAAATTAGACATTTTCTTTCATCATTGCAAGATCTGTTGTCTAAAATGTATAGAGACATTTTCTTCTGTATATTCCACCCATGCCTAATTTTTTTTTTTTTTTTTACCTTCAAAGAAACTTTAGGTTACTGAAAAGTAACCTATAGACTATAGGGGATTCCCATGAACCCCACCCTCACCCTTTTCCCTGATCCCTTATTAATAAGATTTATATGTGGATTGTACATTTGGTAAAATTGATGGACAATTTTCAAAGCACTGGTACTAACCATGGTCAATGATTTACATTATGATTTACATTTTGGACCATACACATTTATAATTTTTTATGAAATTTAAAATAGCCTGTACCCATGATTGCCAGATAATGCAGAACAATTATAATGCACTAAATATGTCCTATATTCCATCTATTCTATTCTTCCCTCCCCTTCCCCTTGGGACCTATGGTAACCACTAAGTTTCACTTTTTGAAGAATAAGATTCATAATTACTTGCAGTAATATTGAGAGCTTGACATATTGTTCTGTTTTATTTTATTAGGTACTGTCTATTTTCTAGAGAGACTTTTGCTTCTCTGAGAACACAGCAGGACTCCCCAGGATGGGAATTTAATATTTTCTTGTTTATTTTGTGGGTCTCCACCCACTGATATAACACACTATGACAAGATGAACACTTACATATTCCTTGGAAGCCTGTCACTGGTGTGACCTGTCCAGTATGCTCCTCCATGTCCATCATCCTATACCAGTAACCCTCCCATGCCATATGTGTCAAAAGAACATTCCCAACATTGTAGTTTTAAGCACAAATCTGAATTTTCCAGAGGTCACTTGATCCTTTCCATGACACTTCCCTCAGTTCCATGGATAGTCCATCCCAACACCGCTGACAATATGCTCTTCACAAACCAACACTGGCAAACCCATTAGCATCACTGCACCACTGTCACACCCATCCACTGTACAACTATACTTTTCCAACTTATCATAGACTTTGCACATAGTGACATTGGCTCACAATCTTCTACTCCCTTTCTGTGTCCAGTAAACCTATCTTCCAGACTCTAGACCTGTGATTCTAATCAATTTTCTTAATTCATATCAGTAAGGTCATGTAATATTTGTCCTTCAGTGTCTGGGTTACTTCACTCCACATAAAGTCTTCAAGATTCATACATGTTATCCCATGTGTTAATACTGCATTCCTACTTACAAGTGAGTAATATTCAGTTTTATACAGATATGTCAAAATTTGCTTATCCATTTGATCTGTTGATGGACATACACTTTGTGTGTTGCATCTTTCCATGGTAATAGCAAATCCATATTTCTTCCATAAAACCAAAACGCAATCAAATCTGGTAAACATGAACACACACAAAGAGATCCAAACAAACAACGTGAAAGAAAAACTAGCAAACATTGGCTAACCATCCTCAAGAGTGTAAACGCCAATGAAAAGGATCTAGAAAGAAAGAGCAAAGCACTTTTAAACCCTTTTCAGTGACCAAATGGGCGGTAAAATGAAAACCGAGAAAATGTTAGCATCTGTTAAGATGCTATCCATAAATTGATTTTATTTGGGCAGGAACTTGATATTTGAAAAAGAGTCCTTCAACCTATTACAAACTTCCTGTCACAGACCCAATTCCAGAAGGAAAGCTTAGTTGCATTTCCAGAAGCAGATATCGACAGAAAACACAGGCATCCCCTGCCCTCCACCCCACCCGCAGCCACGGGCATATTTCTAATCACCGCCCTGCCACCCCACCACCTGAAACCGGCCAAAGCTGGAGAGAAAGACAGACCTGAGGCTGGGAACCTGTTTTCCGTGGAAGCCCAGGGATTCCCGCAAGCTATTCTCCAAGTCCACCCTCTCCACCAAACTTCCCGTTTGCTCTGCTGATCTTCACCCAACCCCTACAGGCTGCTTTTCTATGTGCACACAGGGCTGGGCCAATCATCCCGGGTGCCCTCCACTGCCACTAAGCAAAGATTATAGTTTACATTTTAGTTTACTCTCTCTCTTGCACAATTTTGTAGGTTATGGCAAGATATGTAAAGGCCCATATCTGTCATTTTAATGTGATTCCGGAAAATTCCCATGTCCCCAAAATGCCCCCATATTTCACCTACATTTCACTCTCCCTGCCCTCAGAACCTCTAGTGGCCACTGCATCCACATGAACGATATAGTTTCTTCCATTGTTAGAATCACAATAAGTCTATAGTAGAATACCAGCAAGTTTATTTTAGTCCATAGTTCATTCCCCAATCATGAGGATTCTGGGATGGTGTTGCCCACTCCACCTCTAATTGAGAGGAGGCTTTGATCCCATGGGACAGATGGATGGGACTCTCTGGCTTGCAGTTTTCAACACTCTTGGTTCCTTGGGATGGTCACTGTCCATCATCATCTCCTTGTTAATTTTCCTGGGTGAGTCCAATGAACTGGAGAGTAGGTATTGGAACTCCATTGAATTTCAGGGTCCAGCTGGCACATGGACAGCCCATAGATTAAAGTCTCTTGGACGTACACCTACCAACTCCAAAAACAAATATAGGTTCAAATAAAAGGGACAAAAGAGGCATGTGTAGAGAAGTCATATCTGAGTTCAATCTCTGTTCACACTTTGGGCTCCAAAGTGGGGCCCACTGGCAAGGTACCAACCTCCAGAGTTATCTGCCATGACCATAGATCATGGGAGTCTCCCAAGCCCTCAGGATCCCCACTATTTTGGGTAGTATCTACCTTGGCCATCTATGAATTCTTGCTGAGATATGCATAAGTGTTACCTCAGTGATGACATCCTGATTCACTTTGAAGTCTTTTAGCCATGTACACTCATTTGTCTTTACCTTTACCCCCTTTTATTCAAGGTCTTTTTCCAGTTGTATCACCAGTCAGTGCTTGGTAGTAATCCCTCAGTGCCAGTGAAGTGTGGAAGGTAATGTATTTACATGCTGAGTTTGACTTAAAGAGAGGCCACATTTGAACAGCAAGTAGGTTCTCAGGAGGCAACTCTTAGGCATTCTTCAAGACTAGGTTAAGTTGCAAATTCAAGCACAAAAGGCTGGCAAGCATAGTCATCAACATCAAGGGCCCATCAATGGTCCATCCTTCTTCACTACTCATTGCCTTTCCATTTGCAGGATTGTGGCTGTCCCACCAGAGAATGTGGCAGGCCTTCCCAGGATGAGGGTGTCAATGATGGGGGATACAGGGGAGGAAGCTCAACTGGGCATACATATAAGGTATATAAATATATTCAAATGTTCATGGAGCATGGCCACAGTGGGTGGAGATTCACAGAACACCTACAATGGCATTGAAAGAAGTCACTAGTGAAAAATTTTTAAATTGCCTCTTTTTGGAGGTAGTAGGGTGGGAATCAACATTCTAGATATGAAGGAAGCAAGAAATTCACATTGACTAGTATTTGTTTGATTTATGTGCATTTGGGGTAAGTTAAAGGACAGTACTTATTTCCATGATTGTTTTTGTTTCACTTTGGTAACTTACCACTGTGGGATAATTTAATATACTATTACACATGAGTAATCTGACATCTAAGAAAGTATGTATTCAAACTAGGTGTTTACAAAAACACTCTAAAGCTAGAAACTTGCTGTGATGTGGTATCTATCAAGGTTACCATAGGCCAAAGAAGCTTAATAGGTTAGATGTTACTCTTAGGGCAATTATTAAAGGATGACGAGAAATGAAATTCTGGAGACACCTGAGAGACCCTTGATATTCTGAACACAACATTATAGACCTCTTCCCATCCAAGATACTTTAAACAACGTGCTTTCCAATCTGCCAGAGGGAAGCCAGAGACCCATTACCTTAGCATTCTTAACAATTCCCTGTCCATGGAGTCCCACAAAACTTAACTTACTACCAGTAACTTGTGGAGGGTTTTATCTTATTGATTTCTTCCAGCACTTATTTCAAATATCTATTCCCACCACCCAGAAGTTGAAAATGCAATTCAACACTGAAATGAAAACCAATTCTATTGGTTTTACTGCCACATCTGAACAAATCTATTTAAAATAATTTGTAGTGTAGCAATTTCCATAAGTACTTAAAAATATTCAAATATCTTACTATAGCATAAAATAACCTCTCAGTAAACTAACTGGCATACTAAGTAAGAAAGTTCACTAGAAGAACTTTATACTTTTAACTTTTACATTTCCATGTACATGTAGCCTAGTTTCCTGATCACTGACCTGAACCTTCTAACAAGAGGCCAAACAAAGAATTTATTTTATAAAAAGGCCTACTTCAGTTTAGAGTTCATAGATTTTGTATTGAATCTTTCAACGGTAATAACAAAACCATATTTTTCCCTAAAAACCAAAAGCAAGCAAAGCCAGTAATCACTAACACAGGCAATAGATCCTAAGAAATGACTTAAAAAAACATTAGCAAATGCTCATTGACCATCCTCAGGAGTGACAACACCAAGGTAAAGGATCTAGAAAGAAAAAGTAAAGCACTTTTAATCTCTTTTCCATGGCCAAGTGGGTGGTAAAATGAAAAATGAGGAAATGTTAACATCTATTAAATAGGCTTTATTTTGACATGAACTTGATATTTTTAAAATAATCCTTCAACCAATAAAAATCTGCCATCATAGATTCAATTTCAGAACAAAAGTTTAGCTTCATTTCCAGAAGAAGAATCAACAGAAAACACAGGCATTCTTGGCCCTCCAATCCATCCCTGAGTCTCACAACATTTTCCAAGTTCCATCCCCACTACCATAGAACCTGAACCTAACCCAAGCTGGAGAGACAGGCTCAAGGCCAGGAGACTTTGTCCCATTTGTGTCCTAGGATTCCTGCAAGATATTATCTAAGTTAACCATGTCATATTCAACACTTCTCAGTGATGTGTATCACTCTCCCCATCTCCTTTGCTGGTCTTCAGGACCCCTGTTCATGCTGCTTTTATATAGGCACACAAGGTTTCTCATTTCGGGTACCCTCAAGGTGAGTTCAAACCCATTGAGGGTGGGACAGCCCTTTGTCTTCAGCCTTAGTGAGATTTGGTTCTGCTGGTATTGGAGGAAGAGTGGAGCCCTGGTACTCAAGCTTCTGTGGCCCATGGCCATGATTGGAGTTAGGGCTGGGGCATAGTGGGTCAAAGGGATTAGGCAGGTCTTGACTGCTGAGAAACCTACAGGTAAGTCCAGAAGACCTGATCCATCCTGTTTCTCTCTCCATCTCATGGAACCATCCCTCCTTAAAGTCTGCTGGTAGTTGTAAATCACTGCTCTTGTGAACATCTCTGTTAACTCCATATTTAGTTTCCTGAGGTTATACCACACCATCTCCCCTATGGAGGTGTCCTGTGCCATTTTACAATCCCACTGGCAGAGAATGAGTGCTTCCATATCTACCACCACATTTTCTCTAACATTCACAATTTTAGTTTAAAAAATTGGGGGACTTTTATTGACATTGTACATTAAAAAAATATGCACAGCCTTTTTACCATTTAGATATCTCAGATGCAGATACTCCAAAAATTTTCCCTCCCTTGTTTTAGCATACCTCTTGCCCCTGTTTTGCTGAAAATAAAGCAGACTTTAATGGGAGTGCAGAGGAAGTTTATTGTGCAAAAGTTGCATTAATTCAGGAGGAGCACCTAAAGAGGGATCTGCTCAAAGGCATGATTTGAGGGAGCAGCTTATACGGCTGTCTGAGGTTATAGAGGAATGGGAACAGATAAGAGGGCTTGATTCATGTTTAGTACTTGTGTTCCATGAGCTAAGTGGACTATGGGGGCTGCATGGTCTATGGGGGCTGTTGGGTCAGTGTCCTTGAGGCCCAGTTTATTTATCAGCAAGCAGGATGTGGATGTAAGATTATAGCCATCTGGTGAAGGTCAGCAGGCATTGCAGGTGTCAGCATGAACTCTTTGTTTCAGTTTTTCCTCTCAGGCTGGGGCAGGGGGTTTATCACCAACAGTAAGGATTGTTGGCATGTCAGCTTACTTCAATTAATATCTGTTTCTTCTTTATATGTCCCTGGATAAAATGGAAGCTCAAGAAAATCAAGATGGTTTGTAAAATCATTTACCATTCCAATTTCACATTCCCTCCTTTTGGTCAAGGGACTCCTTTGACTCCATGAAGACCAAGTATGAGTAGTTTGGGGCTCTACAGACTGATACTCTAAAGCTTCATGCAACATGAGAAAAAGTGTGGTGGCCTGAGGTGCTGTGTGACAAAGTTTTTGATGATGTGGATGAAAAGAGGTCTGAGGAGAAGGATGATGATTAGCATGATCGGTGGTGAGACCTGGGAATACAACCAACAGGTATTAGGCAGAAACCCCTTAATTGAGTCTTATAAATTCCTTGGTTGCTGGTTTATGCTGTGAAGCCATATCTCTTGTTTGAAGATTTCCTGGGTGTTGGTCTTGACCTGTCTGTTGGTGTTGACCCAAGTACAAAAGGATGTGCTGGCAACAGCACAGTGGCCTCCATCTTCTGCCAGTAGGTAATCTAAAGCTAATTGACTGCTCATAGTTATGCTGTGAGGGAATTGAGAGAAGTAGTTAGTCCTTGCAGGGCTTTGTCCCAAATCTTGAGCTACACAATTTATGCAATATCTGATCCTGCTGAAAATCTATGTTATAATCATCAGGGTTACCCATGTTGGTTAAGTTTTGTTATGTCTCTGCTCATTCTAATAGGCTTAACTTTGGCACTCATTTGAATGAATATCTTTCTTTCATGAGTAGTGCTATATGATACTGCCTTAGTCCATGATCTCATTGTGGATCATAATAAAATCTAAGAGGTAAGTATCATCAAGGAACCTGTGAGTACTTTGAAGGTTTTTGTCATGCAATTATTCAAGTGATTATCAGCACAGAGCTGGTTCATATACATTTTTTAGAAGTATTTAATTGCCTTATAATGCCTGTCTTGAAAAGAGTGAAATATACTTCTGATAAATGAGTGTATCAATTTTTAAATAAATGTTTAATTAACTAAAACATGAACTTAGCCCTCAGGGAGTTTATACTATAATACAGAGAACGAATATATATATGTATTTGCAGTGGAGTCACAAGATCCTAACAAAAGGTGTAATTTTACACACTGAAATGTGGCTGCTATGTATACATAGATATCAAATATAGCTATTCAGGAGATATAAAAATTAAACATGCTTTGTGAAAGATGTGAGAAATATGGAACAGTTAATTAATGACTATATTTATAAAATTTAAAGTTAAATATTATACTCATTTGAATTTATCCATAAATACTATAGAATTCCAACCATAAAATTTCAACCATATAACATTAAGAACCATTTACTTTCAATCACTTGGGAGAGAATGAATACATATTTTCAGACATCAACAAACTAAAAATAATTACTTTGTTTTCTCATAAAGGATTTGCAATATAAAATAAGGGTATAAAGCCAAGAAGGAGAAATAGAGATAAAAACAACAACACCCAACCCGCAATTCAACATACACATGCTTGTGTATGCAGAGCATGTCTCTTAAAGAAAAAAGCCAGAATCCAAAAGCAGTCATTGAATCTAAGAGGAAGTAATGAGTATCTAGAGAACAAAGTTGTGAGGATGAATTAACTTTGATTATTTTACACTTTTGTACTCTTACATCAATATCTCCTCTAAAAAATGAATGGAAAACTTTAAGTCAGGAGTCATCAAAATACGCCTTATTTTGTAGTAAAAGATTATTGACACACAGACATGATCAATCATCTATATATTGATTATGACTACAATATCCATATTGGCTGCACTACTATCGCAGAATTGAATAGTTGAAATAGAGAGACTGTTACCTGCATAGTGATTGCATTAGTCAGCCAAAGGGGTGCTGATGCAAAATACCAGAAATTGGTTGGTTTTTATAAAGAGTGTTTATTTGGTGTAAAAGCTTACAGTTACCAGGCCATAAATCATAGGTTTCCTCCTTCACCAAAGTCTGTTGCCACGTGTTGGAGCAAGTCAGCTGTTGATATTTGCCAGGGTTTAGGCTTCTTGGGTTTCTCTCTTCTCAGGGCTCCTTTTCTCTTTGGGCTTAGCTTCCCTGCTTCCTCCACAAGGTTAGCTGTAGACTATGAGACTCTCTAGGCTTTGCCTCTCTCCACAAGGCCAGCTGTGAACTGTCAGGTGAATGCCTCATTTCTCTTCCCAGGGCCTTCTCTCTTTCCTCATCAGATGTCCAACATCAAAACTACTCCAATTCTCTCCTTTGCCATGTCTTTTTATCTCTGAGACTCCACCCACCAAGGGGTTTGGGCTCGATGCCCTATTGATGTGGCTCAGTCAATGCCCTAATCATAACTTAATCATGCCCAGATTAGCAGACCAGTTTACAAGCATAATACAATATCTATTTTTGGAATTCATAACTATATCAAACTCTCAAACTGCTACAGTGATCAAATACATGCTAAATGATTAATAAAGTA
The DNA here is from genome assembly GCA_029593785.1 of Cabassous unicinctus. Taxonomy (NCBI): domain Eukaryota; kingdom Metazoa; phylum Chordata; class Mammalia; order Cingulata; family Chlamyphoridae; genus Cabassous; species Cabassous unicinctus. Next base: position 8,602 of record JAQZBX010012880.1, read on the forward strand.
TTTATTATCTAAAATTATCATCTTAAAATTACCAAAAATATTTAAGAATTAAATGAATCAGAATTGAAAATGGCACTTCATCCTGCAATATGATAAAAATTTCAAATCCCTCAGAAATTAATTTATAATAGTAATACTTTTCCAAACAGAATCCAAATTTTAACCTGGAAAAAATAACTTGGAAAAATAATTCTGGGAAGTGGATATGGCTCAAGCAGTTGGTCTCCTGTTTACCATATGGGTGAAGGCAAGCTGGCCCATGCAGTGTGGTGAGCTGGTGCAACAAAGGGAGAGAAGACACAGAAAAATGCACAGCAAATGAACACAGTGAGCATAAGCAGCAAACACAAGCAAAATAAAATAAATCTTTAAAAAAATGAATCTGCAAAAGTAGTAAAATAAAAAATGAAAGCTCTCAATGCAAAATGACTTTCTCTAACATATATTAAGATATGTATATATAAAAAGTAGTAATCAGAAGAAATAAGGGTAGCGATAAAAGTTAAGATGTCCCAGAGAAATAATTAAATCTCCCTTTTCACACCCAATCTGATTGTGAAAAAGGAACTCTTTAACTCTGATTGTCTTTGGCCAATATTATAAAACAACAGCATAAACAGTTTACCATGAGGCAGGCACAGTAGGCATTAGTGAAATGAGTGGAAAGCAACCATACCTTTGGTGACATCATTGAACTAACAGATGAGGCAATCTAGACTCACCAAATGCTGAAGACTCATTTTGATTGAGTTGTAACTTATCTGTAACTGAAATCATTCTTATTCGGTCAGGAATGGAGAATTTGTTGTTGTCTGGGTGCGGCACAAAGGAAGAGTCAGACAAGTTGATGCGTATGAAGCAGAGGGCTGCAGCTCACTCAGGCAAAACAGCCCCGAGATTACTGTGACCCTCTCCTTTATTCAGCTTATAACAGTGCATAAATTCGGCCCCCCTCATCTTGCTTTCCCACGGTGTTTCTCTTACTACAGCAAGAACACTGCCTTCTCTGGCAGTCTACCAAGGGGCATAAGTATGGACATTGTTTCTATCCCTAAATGCCTTAGTCTATCTAATATCTCAGCTTGGTGTGTGAGAGCACTACTTGTTCGTGAGTTCCCAGACAATCTTTCTTGGGAATTCAGAGGGAATTCAGACAATAACATCTGTGTGGTGAGTTCATTTTGCTCTGCCTCCTCCCACTGATATCTGCAGTATGCAGTGTCCTTGGAGACATTTAGTAATGTGTCTCTGCCAGCAAGCATGCTTTTTGAATGCTTAACCCTTTGTACTCTGACTCTCAGCATCTTCTCCAACATAATTTTAACATTTTTTGTCAGAGTATTCACCAAGGGATCAGTGCACAACTTGACAGCAAAGTGACCATTTTTAAAAAGGAAAATGTTTGATACTGAAATGCTGAGTGCTTGTTTTTTTCCTCAGATGCAGAGCTCTGTGTCCAATGCCCAGCTGAAGAGTATCCAAATACTGAGAGAAATTGCTGCCTCCCAAAGCTGGTGACCTTCCTGTCCTTTCAGGATTCCTTGGGTATGCCTCTAGCCTGCACAGCTCTTTGCTTCTCTCTTGTCACAGCTGTGGTTCTGTGGGTCTTTATGAAGCATAGAGACACTCCCATTGTCAAGGCAAATAACCGAACTTTCAGCTACATCCTGCTCATCTCCCTTCTCCTATTCTTCCTCTGTTCCTTACTCTTCATTGGCCATCCCAACACTGCCACCTGCTTTCCTCATCATGTCACCTTGCAGTTGTCTTCCCTGTGGCTATTTCCACTGTACTGGCCAAAACCATCACTGTGATTCTCACATTCAATACCATGAAACCCTGAAGAACAGTGATATGGCTGCTGGCATCAAGGGTTTCTAAATCTGTCATTCCTGTCAGCAACTTCATCTAAGTGAATTTCTGTGGAATCTGGCTGGGGACTTCTCCTCCTTTCATTAACATAGACACACACTCTGAGCCCAGAAACATCATCATTGAGTGCAGCAGTGTCAGCCTTCTATTGTGTCCTGGGGTACCTGGGCTCATTGGCCCACTTTAGCTTTTCTGGCCAGGAATCTCCCTGACATCTTCAATGAAGCCAGGTTCTTGACCCTTAGCTTGCTGGTGTTTTGTTGTGTCTGGCTGACCTTCCTCCCTGTCTACCACAGCATCAAGGGAAGGAAAATGGTGGCTGTGGAGATTTTCTCCATCTTGGCTTCCAGTGCTGGATTACCAGGCTGCATATTTGCCTCCAAGTGGTATATTATTCTGATAAGACCTGATAAGAATTCTTTGACACAATTAAGGAGTAAAATGAATTCCAGAAGGAAATAGGGATTGTATGTTTAATCTCATGAGCCTCTGTCATATTTTCAGGCATTTGAAAAACAAACTTCCCTTAATTTTGCATCCAGATATTACAAAATAATAGAAGCTGCTTTCCATCTTTATCACAAGTGTCCTGGTCATTACTAAGAATCCATGTACACAACTACCTTGAGACATCAAGACTCACAAATAGGAATTTATATCAGATAAATGGCTATACCAAAGTATTTGCTGTGATTTTTTCTATATATTTATTTATCAAATGATAGATTAACCATGAATTCATAATTTTCATAAATCTAAGTTATACTTGTTTTCTTTCTTATTTCCTTAATACTTTAGAACATTGTTATTGAGTTGCAGGATTTCTTTAATATTCTTGATATTAAGCCCTTATCAAATATATAATTTGAATTTATTTTCTTCCATTATATAAATTGTCTTTTCTCTTTCTTCATGAGACATTTTGATGTACAAAAGTTTTTATTGTGATGGATTTAAAATTTTCTGTAATTTTTTATGTTGCTCATGCTTTTGATGTCATATCAAAGAATTCATCAACTGGTCCAAGTTCCTGAAGTTTACTGAAATGTTTTCTTCTAGGCAGTTTATAGTTCTAGTTATTATATTTAAGACCTTGATCCATTTTGATTCAATACATGTATGTGATGAGATGCAGTGGCTAACTTATTTTTTACCTGAGGGAATTCTTGTTTTCTAGCAACATTTCTTATGTCAGTTCCAAACTTATCTGAATATACTACATTTGGATTAAACCAAGTGTATAACCTCGATCTAATCACCCATGCATTATGCACCAAATTTGATTATAATACAATCAACAACCAGAAAAAAAAAAGAAAATACTAAGAAATAATGCAATTATAAGGACTTTTCCTTACCACTATAAGAGATTCACAGATCTATTTAATGTATGTGAACTATGATAAAAGGGAATATACCAATTCATGGACCCATTGCTCACTTAAAAATAGCAAAAATAATAAACATATAAGAAAAATAAAATAATAGTAGCAAACACTTATGTACTACTTAATACATGCCAGAATCTTTTCTAAATGCATTATGTATTTTTACATATTTAGACCTCAAAAAATAAAATATTTTTCTCAAAAATTTTCAAATAACTAATTGTATGCTATAATTTTCTTTCATTTTTTTTTCTTGGAAGATTAGAATTATACTATTTCCCTAAGTTTCCTATTGATTCGTTGAACTGCAATTATATTCTAATTAATTCTGTTCCTTAAACCAGACTGTAAAAATTATTTGTTCAAATGGACAATCATGTTTGATACAACTAAATAAATTGTGAATCCTTCCCTGAGGGACATACATGAAAACTAGGTAACTCAGTATCCACTCAGGATATCTTGAAAGAACATTGCTCTTAATAAGATAAAATAGTCTAATAAATATCCAGTACACATATCCTGGAACCTATCAAAATCTTGAGTTCTTAGGGAAATATCTGGTCCAAAATCTACGGAATAAAAAGACAAAAATATTGGTTTACTGGGTCAAGATGTGACCACTCTCTCCTAAGAAGAGTTCAGCTTGGGGGATTTCCAAATTGGTGGAGAATAGGTTATACAGGAAAGGTACGGTGAGACCACAAGGAATTCAATTATGGGGGAACATGCACTCTTTTGCAGACTTTTCTCCATAAATCCTACCAGACATTCACAGAAAAGAAAGGAGAAATCTTACAAACTCCCCCTCAGTGTGCACAACTAAGAGAAGGGAACAAAAGTAAGAGTGATCATGTCCTATACAGAACCTCACAACAGTTTCTGCATCTCACAGCAACACATTCTACTTACATGGATTCAAGTGTAAATCCCTGGGAACTGATGGGTCACCATCGCAGATAAGTATCAGGTGCATACCCAAATGTGGATCCCTAAACCTGATCCCCCACTGCAGCAGGTTGGAACCACATAGCATGGGCAGCCTTGAGTTTGACTCAACATCAGTGTTTTGTGATTCCTCCTTTTTGTTGAGTAAGTAGTTAATGAAGAATACTTATAGCTATGTAGATTTATGCTGGGTGTAGAGATGCCACAATGTTTATTCATCTCCTGTTGATGAGCATTTGGTTTATTTCTAGTATGGAAGGTCTTAAGACTCTGGGTGTGGTGAACAAATTAAAATATTTCTGTTGGGAACACATGTACACAATTCTGTTTTTGATATTTTTGTGCAAGATAACAGAAAATTGATATATACATCCTTAAGGGATTCTGCTCAACAGTTTTCCAACATTGTTCTACCAAATTACATAAACCCATATGACAGCAATAAACTTACATTTATTTCCTTTTGTAAACTTTCTTGTTAGTGTATAGTTGATCTTTAAATGAATGACTATTTTATAGAAAGTGGTGTACAAGAGATTGATATTTGTCAAGTAATATTGAAAGTATTTGTACATTTTGCTTATGAAACATTCTCAGTTTTCTAGGTCAGATTGTTTTTACCACTATATTTTCTGTGAATGAAAAACAGTATTTAGCCATGCAGGCTTCAAATAATGCATATCTGTGGAAACTATCTATTTACCTCTTATACTTTTAGCTGATTTTGTTCTATTTTTTTTCAAATATCACACCTTCAGGGATAGTCAAAGTTTTCATTATAGTTAATAACTCTTTCTCTTCCAATCTATATCTCTTCCATCTATGTCTCTGTCTCTCTCCCCCTCTATCTCCATATTATTGTTCATCAGAGTATTTATTTCTACATGAAAATGTCTTTTATATGTATTGGTCTGAGTATTATCTTTTTTCTCACAAAGTCTTAAGATAAACAATATTAGTGAAAATTTAGTTATTTTTAGATTTTGGAATTTAGGTCAGAGTTTAACACATAGTAGTTGACCTATAAATTGGTAGGCAATTAATTTCCCTGCAAACTGGAACATTTTGGAGGATGAACTATAGCACTTGTAAATGGAATTTCCCCCCTTATTTCCTCCTCAGATTGCTCATTACAAGTGTACAGAAACACTTCTGATTTTTGCATGTCGAACTTATATCCCGCCACTTTACTGAACTCATTCATCAGCTCTGGAGGCATTGTTGTAGTATTTTGGTAATTTCATTTCATCTGCAAATAGTGAAAGTTTTACTTCTTCCTTTCCAATTAGGATTCCTTTTATATCTTTTTCTTACCTAAGTGTTTGAGGAGGTCCTACTAATACAATGTTAAATGAGAGTGGTCATAATGGGCTTCCTTGTCTTGCTCCATATCTTAGAGGGATATGAGGCTTTCACCACTGAGTGTGAGGTTAGCTGTGGATTTTAAAATATATCCTTTATCATGTTGAGGAAGTTTCCTTCTAATTCTATCTTTTGAAATGTGTTTATGAAAACCTTAAAAATTTTTTTTTAATTTATTATTTTATTTTTGGGAGGCTGATTAGTTGGCCAAAACAGTGAGCCTAAGAAGAGTATCCTAACCTTTCCTTGTGGTCTGAGAGGAGAAGCAGATTTTTATTTCCTTTCTTTTTGTTTTGTTTTGCTTGTTTGTTTCTTCTTTCTTATTTTCATTTATTCTTCTCCTGTTTTTCTTCTTCTCTTTCTTCTTTGCTGATTTCTTTTTGCTTTTATTTTTCATTTGTATCTTTTATTTATTATTATCTTTTATACTCTTTTTTCTATTTTCCCTTGACCTCCTCCTTTTATTTTTTCTTTCTTCTTTTTCTTTTATTTTTCCTCTTCTTTTCTTCCTGCCATTTCCTGTTTTGTTGTTCTTTCTTCTCTTCTCACCTATCTGGCCTTTTTTTGGCTTTATTATATGTTTCCAGTTTTTTTTTTTTCACTCATTTACATTTTTATTCCTGTTTACTATTTTTCATCATTTTATTTATTTTTCTATCCCTTTTTTGTCCTTTTTCATTCCATCCTTATTTACATTTTATTTTACTGTTTTTCCCTTTATTTCTTTCCATTTTTGTGGATCTAATATTTTTCAGATTGAACATGGGTAATAACACTTATTTATAAAAAGTGGAACCATGTGATAATGAAGATTCTTAACACAGTCTCAGACAAAATTTAAAAAGCTTTACTAGAAAAGGAAGTAATGAACTGAATAAATCCATCAAGAAAACAGATGCTTAGACAACAGCAAAAAATTACAAGCCAAAATAAGAAACAGATTCATTCTGTTTTGTTCAGTCTAATGAACAAAAAAAGCAGGATAAGAAACAAAATCTGAAGCAATTACATAAGGATGTCCAAACAAATACTCCTCATCAATTCAGTGAAACAATGGAAGAGATAAAGCATATCAAGAAAACACTGGGGAAAATCTAGTAGAACTTGTGAAAATACATAAAAAGATAACAGATTTATGGTAATGAAAGACAATGGAAGAAATTAAAAATAAAGTAGAAACAAAGAGCAGTAGATTTGAATAGGCAGAGTATAGAAGTAGTGACAGAAGATAGGCTATACAAAAACCCACAGATAGAAGAGATAGACAAAAAAAAATTTTTTTTTTAATTAAATGTTGGATTGAATGATGACTCACAATTCACAAACATATGCATTATTGGAATCCAAGGGGGAGAAGAAAAGGGAAATGAACCAGCAAGAGTATTTGCTAAATAATGGCAAAATTTCCCATTTCATTTGAAGGACATGGATATACATATTCAGGAAGCACAACACAGTGTAAACAGAATAAATCCTAACAGAACTACACCAAGATGCATACTTCTCAGATTGTCAAAAGCTCAAGACAAAGACAGAATCCAGAAAACAGCAGGTGAAGCTAAATTAGAGTAAGTACAGATTTCTCATCTAAAGTCATGGAAGCAAGAAGCTAGTGATAAGACATAGTAGAGGTGCTGATAGAAAAACACTGCCATCCAGGAATTCTGTATACAGGAAAATTGTCCTTCTGAAATGAGGGAGAGTTCAAAATATACACAGATAAACAGAAATCAAGAGAATTATTGATAGTCCTGTCCTTCAAGAATTACTAAAAACAGTTCTGCATGTTGAATGGGAAAAAAAAATAGAAGAAAGAGGGTTTGAGGAGAGTGTCAAAAAGAAGATTATTAGTAAGAAAAACTAAAAGGATAAAAAGAAAATAAAAATAAAATAGGGCATTTATAAGCCTAAAGAAAAAAGCTAAATAAGCACTGCTTTTTCAACAATAACATTATATGTTAATAGATTGAACTATCCAATCAAAAGACACGGATTGGCAGAAAGTAAAAGGAAATATGCTCCAACTGTATGCTGCCTATAGAAACCTCACGTTAGATCCAGGGACACAAGCTGCAAGTTAAAGGTTGGATGCAAACAGTAACCAAAAAATTGGCCAAAGTAGTTGTATGAATATCAGATATAATAGACTTTAAATACAAAACACTTGTAGGAGACAAAGAAGGAAACTATATATTAACAAAAGGGGTACTCTACAAAGAAGAAAGAACAATCATAAATATGTATGCCTCTAACTAGGAAGCCCAAAATGCTTGATACAAGTACTGACAAAACTAATGGGGGAAATAGATGCCTATAAAATCATAGTGGGGGACATTGATACACCATTATCATCATTTAACATAACATCTTGACAGAAGCACAATAAAGAAACAGAGACCTTGAATAATATGTTAGAGGAACTAGACCTAATGGACTTATATAGAACCTTACAGGCAAAAGCAACAGGATATATATTCTTTTCCCGTGCTCATAGTGATTCTCCAGGCTAGGACATAGGACAAGTCTCAATTAATTTAGGAAGATTGAAATTATACAAAGCACTTTACCTGACCACAAGGAATGAAGATGGAAATCAATAAACGATAGAGAACTGGAATAGGCACAAATATATGGAAGGTAAACCACATACTGTTAAAGAATCAGCGGATTAAGGTGAAAATTGCCAGAGAAATAAGTAACTACCTCAAAGTGAAAGAAAATGACAGCACAGCATATCAAAATTTATGGGATGCAGCTAAATCAGTGCTGAGAGGGAACTCAAAAGCCCTATATTCCCATTAAAAATGAAGAAAGTGCTAAAATCAAATATCTAACTACATACCTGGAGGAACTAGAAAAAAAAACAGCAAACCAATCCCTAAGCAAGCAGAAAGAAGGAAATAACAAAGATTAGAGCAGAATTAAATGAAATTGAGAATTTAAAAACACTAGAAAAATTAATAACAACAAAAGCTGGTTTTTTGAGAAGATTAATAAAACTGACAATCCTTTAGTGTGATGGCTAGGCTAATGTGTCAACTTGGCCAGGTAATTGTGCCCAGTTGTTTAGTCAAGCAAGCACTGGACTAATTGTAACATGAGAACATTTATGGACTTTAGTCATCAATGAGTTTACTGCATGCATGGCTGATTACACATACATTAACCAGGGATGTTTTGGTCAGCAATGAGTGGCACTTTACCCAATCAGTTGAATGCCTTAAAACAGGAAAAGATTTCAGCATTCAGAGAGAATTTCCCAGCTCATCTCTAGACAGCCAAAGTTTCCCAGAAACTCATCAAGGACCTTCCCTGGACTTTCATTGGAGCCCCTGGTTAGCAGCCTGCCTGCAGGACCTAGACTTGTGCATCCCCAAAGTCATGTGAGAGACTCTTATAAAACCTCATACTATTTACAGATATCTCCTGTTTTTTCTGTTTCCATAGAAAACCCTGACTAATACACTTAACTACAGTAACAAAATAAAAAATATTGAAGATACAATTAAATAAATTCAATAATTTGAGAAGGGATATCATCACTGACCCCAGAAATGAAGTGTTTCATAAGAGGTTTCTTTGAAAAATTGTGTGCCAACAAGATGGACAATTTAGATGAAATGGATGCATTTCTAGAGAAACACAAGCAACCTTCATAGATGAAAGAAGAAATACAGGAACTCATCAGACCAATCACAAATAATGAGATTGATGGAGTCATCAAACACCTCTCAAATAAGAAAAGCCCAGGAGTAAATAACTTCACAGGTGCATTCTACCAATCATTTTGGAAAGTACTAATACCAATCCTGCTCAAACTTGTCCAAAAACTGAAGAGGAGGGAACATTAGCTAATGGATTCTATGATGCCAACATCACCCTAATAACAAAGACACATAAGACATTAGAAGGAAAGAAAACTACAAACCAATCTCTCTTATGAGCTTAGATGCAATAATCCTCAATAAAATACTTGCTATTCAAATCTAACAACACATCATTCAAATGATACACCATGCTGAAGAGGGCTTTTTCCCTGGTATGCAAGGATGGTTCAACATAAGAGAAACAATTAATGTAATACATCACATTAATTGAGCAAAGGATGAAAAATAAAGTGATCATCTCTATCAACACGGAAAAGTATTCAAAAGGATAGAGCATCCTTTCTTGGCACAGTTTTTAAAAAATTAATAGCTGTCTTAGTCAATGTGAAATAGTAACTTATTCTGGGGTTGATTTGCATTTCTCATTTACCAATGACCATCTTTTCAAAAGCTTATTGTTCACTTGCATATCATGTTTTGAGAAATGCCTGATGTTTATTATTATTTTATTAATGTATTATTATTTTTGATATTATATTATTTGATTCTATTTATTGTTTTAGGGTTTTTTTAACATCCAATTCTAACCATCTTATTCTCTTTTTATTATGTTATGCTAATTCAGACATAGAATTTTATATGAAAAATTAAGTAGCTCTTATCTATTAATTCAGGAATTCATGCATGTTTGGCTTGAGATCCTGAAAAAGGAAAATGTTCTTCAAGTCATTATTTTTACTGTGAAAGCCTTGGCAACAAACTTATTTTCTGTGTCCCCAAACTACGTCCTGACTGCATCAAACTTTTCCAGTTTGTTTGCATCATAGGGTAAACTCAATAAACATGTGAGGAACAAAAATCATTCAGAATAAACATGCAATGTCGCAGAAGCCAGAAGAGAAGACAGCTTCACTAAATAAGGAACGAAAATACTGATGTGGGTTTAAGAGTTTCAGGCATGTTCTGGTCATTCCTGAATAATTTAAAACAGTTTTAGGAGTGGTGCCTGACTGCAAGGGTCAAAAATGACTGAAGAGAAGATTGTTAGAAATGAGATGAAATGGACAGCTCAGTCTTGCACCTCTCGATAACAGGCTATACATTATTTGAAGTATGCCTCCCTCCAAGTCCTTGTATTTTTGGTGCAGAGGTGATTATCCCAGGTTTAAGGCACCTGGAACTCTCCAGTTGACTCAATCTGCAATTTCCATCCACAAGAGTGTCCATAATTTTAGGATATCATATGACTCTATCTATGAAAATAGGATCCAGGCAAATTACCTATTATTTAAGCTGTATTGGGGTGGGTAGGTGCAATCAGGGATTGTTTCCCAACACACTGGAGTTGAGTTTGGCATATAATTAAAAGATCAATAAGGAAATATTAGTCTTGAGCAATACTGTAAATGAAGTAGATGAAGCATACATTATAGAACATTCCACCAATAACATTTGAATACACATTTTTCTCAAGTACACATGGATCATTCTCCAATATAGACTATGTCTTAGGCCACAGAAGCAGTCCCAGATATTTAGAAAGATTTAAATCATGTAATGATTCTTCACTAACAAGGATAACAGAAATATGTGGAAAATAAACAATATACTATTAAATAATGAGCGGGTTAAGGAAATACGACAAGGGAAATCAGAAAAATATTTAGAGATGAATGAAAAGGAAAATAAAACATTGCAATATCTAGGGGATGCAGCAAAGGTATGCTGAGAGAGAAATTTATAGCTGTAAATGTTCATATTAAAAAACTACAAAGAGCTCAAATTAATCATCTATATTCTTATCTTGGAGAACTAGAAAAAGAAGTGCAAAGTCTTAAATTTTTAGAAGAAAGAAAATAATAGAGGTGTAGCAGAGATAAATGAAATGAAGAAAACAGTGGAGAGAATTAATGAAACCAAAAGTTGATTCTTTGAAAAGATCAATTAATATAAACAACCATTTAGTTCATCTGACAAAGAAAAAGTTGGGAGAAAATGCACGTAACTGAATTCCAAAATGAAAATGACACCTTATCATACATAAATCAAATATTGCAAGCTATAATGATAAAATTTACAACAATAATTTAAATAATCTAGAGGAAATGAAAAAATTCCTGTTACCACATACCTAAACTATCTCAAGAAGAATTATGTCACCAACAGTCCCATATCAAGTAAAGAGACTGAGAACACTTAGAAAGTAGTGTTCTCAGATAGGGCAGTTTCTTGGGTCAAATAATGTTGAATGGGAAAATAGGATGAGGATTTTTTTAAAAAAGCAATGTTGAACTTTGTTTAATACAAGTTTATGATGTCTTTGACAAGAGAGTTTGTAGAGGAATCAATGGAAGAGAGCTCATAGGAGTGCATTGACAAATGTGTGGGTATTAGGCAAGAATAATATTTGAGTATTAATAATTTTTGCAAATATTTGCCTTATAAATGAAGGGACAAAATAGAAAGTAGCTATTAAGTGAGACATTGTATTCAGGAAGGAGAGTTTTCTTTGTTCTAAGTGCAAATATTTCATGTAGTAAATTGCGCTGGAAAGAGCTGAGTAATATAGTAGTTGGGTGTGGTATAGACATTGGGTTTAGGAAAACATGAAGGGTAAATTTGTATGAACATAGATTTTATCACATGACAAACTTTCATTAAATGGGTTGATTGATATCCATTTCATAAACTTATCATGAGACCAAGTCATTGACAATACTCAGCTATACCAGAGGATGAGGCCATAGGTGTGGGACATACAAAATTCTGGTCGGTTACCCAAGGCATGTTTAATGATTTCCTTAGGATCTATGGCACACTATTTCTTGGGTACCAGAAGAAATCATGTTGGAATAGTTTGTTTCCATAACTACAACACTAACTCTTTCTGATGCTGTGTTCTGACACATCAACACTCATCTCATTGCAAAATAATGTATGTTTGCCTTGGGTTTGAAAAATCCTGGCTCAGGATGGAGTAGTTCCAGAGACTTGCTTTCTCCTGTGTTGATGAAGTCCCTGGTGACTATATTGGAAGAATTTGTCCAAACATGTATTTCACTTGTGTTTTTACTAGGGCACACTGTGTCAGGTGCAGAATCCAGGGACAGGTAGGACTCCAGAGCTCTTTTTTTTTTTTTTTCATAGAAGTGACCAGGTGGCTCTGGATTGAAGGAAATGATTGAAATGAGAGCTGAGGAGCAATTCTCATCCACAGTGACATTGACTGGGGAATATGAGCACTGTGATATATATGCCCTCATTGCTTTCAGCGATGCCCTAGTCCTGATAAATGTCAGTCTCCTTTCCATTGGTGTCAGGGGCAGGGAAATTTTAGACACAATGTATACCCTGAACAGAAGCAAACTTTTTGCTAATGAAGGCTGACACAGCAGGTCTCCTTCCAGCTCTGCTTCCCCAACTCACCAGTGACAAAGGGCTTGCCTTAAACTTGGGAGTCGTGGCTGGGATATTCTTTCTGCTCTTTCTGCCCTTCTTCTGGCAAAATCCACATTGCTTTTGCTCCATGAGCTTTTCTGACTGCTGGGTTTATATCAATCCTGGTGTCTACAGGAACGGGAACCCAGTACTTGGTCAGTTTTTCCCCTCTGTACATTGAGACAAGATTCAGAAATCCAATGGAATATTCAAGCAAAGATGTGACATTTTAAATATAAGTTCATGTGTTTGTGTGTGTGCATATTTCCATGCTTTAATCTCTCTGGCAATTGTGAAAGGTGAATACAGAAGTGCATAAAATTATCCCATGAACTATGAATCATAAGTTCCATTCTTTTCCTTTAGTTACCATAACTTGTAGTTTTCTTTCTTTTTCCTTTTTGGCAAATTACCTTATCAAGCTGAAGAAGACCATCTTTTATTTCATCCTGCCTAGGAATAACTCACATTAGTGATTATTTTCTGATCAGCATAAGGTTGCATGTTGCAGGGTAAAATATCCCACTTGCAGTGAAACAAACTCTGTCCTAGAGCTGATTTGTGATATGGGAGATGTATTAGTCAGCCAAAGGGGTGCTAATGTGAAATACCAAAAATGGGTTGGTCTTCACAAAGGGTATTTATTTGGGGTAGAAGTCCACAGATACCAGGCCATAAAGCGTTATGTTTCTTCTCTCACCACAGTCCATTGCCACGTGTTAGAGCAAGACAGCTGCCGGTGTTTGCCAGGGTTCAGGCTTCTGGGTTTCCTCTCTTCCTGGGGCTGCGTTTCTCTCCGGGCTTAGCTCCTGTTTCCTCCACAAGTTCAGCTGTAGATGATCAAGTGAACGGCTTCTTCTCTTCTCCTGGGGCCTTCTTTCCAACATCAAAAGTGCTTCTCAAAAGACTGCTTCAACTCTGTTCTTACTGTGCCTTTTATATTTGATTCCCCACACACCAAGGGGTGGGGCTCAACAACCTACTGACATGGCCCAGTCAATGCCCTAATCATAACTTAATCATGCCCAGATTAACAGATCAGTTTACAAGCATGATCCAATTATATTTTTGGAATTCATAATTACATCAAATTCCCAAACTGCTATAGCAGACAAAAGAATCTTTGGGTAAAAATATCTTCCTAGAGTTTAATGGTAAGAGAAAGTCTCATCAAAATCACTTCATCCAAAATGGGGACCAATTATAATTTCCATTTATGAGTGTGTCCAATTGTTAAAATGCCCCTTCTGGAGTGACCACTGTTCTGTTATCTACCAATAAAACAGGACTGCAAAGTTTTTTATATTTGTTGAAAGCCTAATGCATTTATGCTCTTTGGCCTGCTGGTTTGAGTAGTTAAATGTCAAAATAGGAAAAAAGAGTTAATTCAGAGAGGCTGTATGCTCTCTTAATTCTCCTTCACTAACTTTTTAATGAAATTTGAGAAAATAGCTTGTGTTCAACTTCTCCCAAGTTGAACTTTGCCAAGTCATATGGCAGTTTTATATTTAGCTTTCTGAAGAACTACCAAATGCTCCTTCATAGTGGCTGCATCATTTTACATTGCCACCAGCAGTGAGTAATTATTCCTATTTCTCCAGATCATCCACATCACTTGTGATTTTCTGTTTTTTAAAATAGCAGCCATTCTAATGGGTTTGATGTGGTATTTCATTTTAGTATTGATTTGTATACTCCTGATGGCTCATGATATGCTTTATGAGTTGTTTATCTTCTTTGGAGAGATGTATGATCTAGTCTTTTGCCAATTTTGTAATTGACTTTTTGTCTTTTTGTTGTTTTTAAGTGAAAAGATATCTTTATATGCACTGGATATTAATCCTTTATTAGATATGTGGTTTCCAAATGTTTTCTCCCATTGCATACATAGTTTTTTTATGTTAGTGATAAAGTCATTTGAGGATCATGTCACCTGTGAATAAGTAAAATTTCTTCCTTTCCAATCTGAATCCAATTTATTTCTCTTTCTTGCCTAAGTGCTCTAGATAGAACTTCCAACACTTTGCTTCCGTTTTTTTTGCATCTTTCATCTGACCATTTTTGAGAGGTTTACATTAAATCTCCAAATCTGTTCATTGACCTATCTCCTTATGCATATGGGTTTTTAAATAATTGTTATATAAATTTCTGGGTTAAAATGGGTGTGTATATATAAACACAGACTCTCAGACATTAACAGACATACACAAATAATAACATATGCGTTCTTACAGATATATATAGATGTTACTTATACCTATTTCATTGTCTCTACATTTTGCCAAATATGGGCACCATTGTTACATCACATTTGTTGCAGAATGAAACTGTAAATTCCAAAGAAAAGCATGTTCTTAAATCTAATCCAATCCTGTGGGTGTGAACCCATTGCAAGTCATAATTTTCACTGAGGCTATTCAGGAAGGTGTTACCCTTCACAATCAGGATGGGCTGTAATCCTATTACTTGATTCCTTTTGATGGAATGAAATTCAGATAAAGAGAAACCACAGAGGCAAGAGGCTGAAATCAATGGATCCCAGCAGAAAAGGAAGAGATCAACAGATGGCACCATCTTGCCTTGCCTAGTGACAAGCTAAGAATCATGTCAGCAGCAACCATTCCCAGAATGCCACAGTCTTGTGAAGAGAGTACCATCTTCATTTGGATATTTTCCCAGCCCCAAAACTGAAGGTAATATATTCACATTATTTAAGCCAACCAATTTCATGGCATTTGCTTTGATCAGGCTAAGAAACAAAACAATATTCTTTGTGCAATGAATCCTATTGTGTTTGTTGTTAACTTGTCTACCTATGCTTTCACTTGTTTAATATTTATGTAGGATACACTTTCTATTCATTTATGTTTAGCCCTTCTTTGTTTTTGTTTGAAGCACTGGAAAATATGTCATTGGTTCCTGTAGTAGGCAGAAAAATGGATCCCAAAATGCCCACACCTTGATTCTGAGATCCTGTGAATATATTACCTTACATGGAAAAGCCACTTTGAAAATATGCTTAAGTTAAGGATCTGGAGGTGGGATGATAATCCAGGTGGACCCAATATAATTCCAACAAAAGGGATATAGACAAATCAAAATCAGAGAAAATAATGGAAGCAGATGTCAGAGTGAGGTAGGGCCATGAGCCAAAGAATGCAGGCAGCCTCTAGATGCTGGAAATGGCAAGTGAACATGTTCTCCCTTAGAGGTGACAGAAGGAACAGAGCTTTGCTGATGCCTTGATGTTAGCCCAGTGAGACCCATCTTGGAAGTCTGTCCTGGGGAAATGTAAGATAATAAATGTGTGTTTTTAAGCCACTAAATTTTGAAGTAGTTTGTTATAGCAGCAATAGGAATAAGGGTTCTTTGTGTAATACAAACTGAGTTTGTGACTCAGAATCATAGCACCTCTCTATCTTTATTTATTAAAACTGTATGCACTACTGAAAATAAAATCTTACTATTAGTACAAAGAAATCTTCTGTTCTACCACACAATGATCTTGAAGATTATGCTTGTTGCAACCTTGTCATAATTAAGTTGTGGCTTGTAAATTAAAGTTGGACTAGACTTACCTATGCAAGGGGACCTAAAACAAATGTATACTGAAAAACTACACTGTCTTTCATTTATATTTATCTAAAAAGTAATTGATGAAAACCTACAAGCCTCACTGCTTCTATTTTTAAAACAGTTTTTAACTTTATTTTTTAAAGATATTTTATTTATTTATTCCTCCCCATGCCCTTATTGTTTGTGCTCAGTGTCTGTGTTCACTGTGTGCTCGTTTTCCTTTTTGGAAGCTCTGGCAACTGAATGCAGTACCTTCCATGTGAGAGGGAGGTGACTAATTGCTTGAGCCAACTTCACTCTGTGCTTTGTTGTGTCTCTCATTATGTTTTCCTTCTTGTCTCTTGTTGCGTCATCTTGTTGTGTCAACTCACCACACCAGCCCAACACATCAGCTTGCTGTCTTACTCATCTTCTTTAGGAGACACTGGGAACAGAACCCAGGACCTCCCATGTGGTCGGGGGGAGCTAAATTACTTGAGTCACATCTGCTTCCATAACTTTATTTTTAAAGCAGATTTAGATGGAAGAAAAGTTACATAGAAAATATGGGGATTCCTGTATACCCCACCCCCTCCCCTCTCACATTTCCACCTATTAATAGCATTGTACAGTAGTGTGGTACACTTGTTACAATTGATGAACAAATGTTTAAGTTTTGCTACTAACCATGGTCTATACATTACATTATGGTTCTCACTTTGTAATGTACAATTATACAGTTTTCACAAAATGTATAATGACCTTTATCTGTCATTGCAATATCATACAGAAAAATTCCAATGTCCCCAAAATGCCCCCTGTTACACCTATTTTTCCCTCACCCTTCTCTCAGAACCTCTGGTGACCACTACATTTATATGAATTTTACTAGTTCTTATATTACTAGAAAAATAATAAATCTACTTTGGTGCATAGTTGCATTCCCCCCTTATGCTTGTTGATACCTCAATCTTTAGAATTTTGAGATGGTGATACCCACTTTGATTCTGATTGATGGGGCATTAGATCTCATGGGGCAGATGAATAGTACTGTGTTGCTTGCAGTTGTAGATACTCTGTTTTATGGGGTTGGGCATTGTCAATTATCATCATTTTCTTAGATGTCGTGGGTGAGTCCAATGACCTGGAGAGTAGGTGTTGGCTGCAACTCTATTGAGACTGAAGTCTCAACCAGCATATGAACAGACTGAATATTTAAGTCTCTGGGGCATATATGTAACAGGTATATTTCTAATTATAGGTTCAAATAAAAGGGGGCAGGATAACCATGTATGGGGAAATTATAAATGAGTTTAACTCTGTTATATTGGGGAAATAGTTTAACATATCAATGAAGGTAAAGCTCACCAATGAGATGCCAATTTCCTTGAGTTGTGTGCCCTGCCTATATTTTCCTGCTTGACACGTTGTTAACTGTGGCATTCAATGAGATCATCCTGAGATGTAACTAAGTGTAACATCTGGAATGACATCCTGACCAACTTTGAAATCTTAAGCTATAAATACTTAATTGTATTTAATATTTCCTCCTTCTGGTCAAGGTTTTTTCCCAAATGCTTCACTAATTAACACTTTGTAAAATAACCCTTTGGTGCCAAGAAAGTCCAACTCCAAATGTCATGTCCCACACTGAGGGTTAGGCAGTGATCTTATATGCTAATTTTGGTTTAGAGAGAGGCCATATTGGAGTAACAAGATTTCCAAGAGGTAACTCTTAGGCAATATATATTACCAGCCAAAGTTTCAATTTTACAAGAATAAAAATCAATAGCCATCTGTAGAGAATTTATAATTTCAATACAAGTAATTTGTAAATATAAAGAAAATTTAAAACATGCACCACATAAATATATTTTTGAAGCTACATCATTATAAGAAGTATATAAATTATGCTATTAAGAGAGAGGGAGTAGAAAACCACACATTTGAAAATATTATATAAATTACATATGTCAGTAAACAACAACAAACCAGAACATATATAATTTTGACAAAAGGAAAAATAATACTGAAACAAAAAAAATAGGTTAAAAATATTAAATAACTAGTCTGTCAGTATAATCATATCATTTTGGAAGGCAGTTTTATTGAGATACATTCACATAACCAACAATCTATCCAAAGTGTACAATCAATGGCATTTAGTATAATCACAGCATTGTGTATTCACCATCACAAATAATTTTAGAACAATTTCTTTTTTTTCAAGCCAGAAACAATATAGCATTTTATTCATTCATTTATTTAATAATATTTTTTTAAATTTTTTAAAAGATACTTAGATTACATAAATGTTACACAAAAATTATAGGGATTCCCATATGCCCCACCTCCCACACTTCCCACAACCTCCCACATAAACATCCTTCATTAGTGTGGCACATCACCTGCGACGGATATACACATACTGGGGCTTTGCCATTAAGCATGGGCCATAGTTCACATTGTAGATCACACTCTCTCCCATACAGTTCTTCAATGTAAATGATGACATAAAATGACCTATATCTGTCGTTGCAACATCACTCAGGATAATTCCCAAGTCCTGAAAAAGTCTTTGTGTTATAACTGCTTTTCCTCCTCCCTGCCCCCAAAGCATACAGTAGCCACTGGTTCCACATTAATGTTGTAATTTCTTCCATTTCTTGAATCACAATATGTCTATAACAGAATATCAGTAAATCCACTCTAGTCCATAGCTCTTCCCCCAATACTGAGGAGTCTGGGATGGTGATGACCACTCCAACTCCAATTGAGAGGGGGCTTATATCCCATGGATAAGATGGATGGGATTATCCCGCCTGCAGCTGCAGACTCTCCATTCCCTGGAATGGCCGTTGTCCATCATCATCTCCCTGACAGGTATCCAGGGTGAGTCCATTGAGCTGTAGAATAGGAGTTGCAGCTCCACCGAGATTCTGGGCCAAGCTGGCAGTGGATAGCCCAAAGACTCCAGTCTCTGGAAGTACACCTACAAACTCCAGCAGCACACATAGGATTGAATAGAAGGGACAGATGAACCATGTGCAGGGAAGATATATTTGAGTCCAACTATGTCACTCTCAGGAGCACAGATTCCAAAGTAGGGCCCACTGATAAGGCACCAAACTCTGGAGCTGTCCACACTGATATGGGACCTCATGTCTCCAGAGCCCTCAAGAGCCCCTCTATTTGGGGAGATATCCACATTGGAAGCCTATGACGTCCTACTGAGATGTGCATAAGTTTTACCTCTGGGATGACCTCCTGAATCACTTTGAAGTCTCTTAGCCATATGAACTCATTTGTCTTTACCTTTTCCCCCTTTTATTCGAGGTCTTTTTCCAGTCATATTTCCAGTTGGCACTTGGTAGTAATCTCTTGTTGCCAGGGAGGCTTATCCCTGGGAGTCATGTAACATGCTGGGAGGAAGGCAATGCATTCATATGCTGAGTTTGGCTTAAAGAGAGTCCACATTTGAGCAACAAGGAGGCTCTCAGGAGGCAACACTTAGGCACCCCATAACAATAGACTAAATTTCAATTTCAAGAGCCAAGTCTCATAAGGCTAGTCATCAATAACAAAGGCCCAACTGTGGATCATCCTCCTCTGACAGACACTGCCCATGCCCTTGGGGGACTGTTGCTGCTCCCATGGAGAATGTGGCAGAGCTCCCTAGGATGGTAATTCAGTATTCTCTCATTTATTGAGTGATTCTCCACCCACTGTGACTATGCCCCATGAGCATTTGAACTTTTTTATATACATTTTATATACGTTCAGGTGAACTTCCTCCCATGCACCCCCCATCCCTGACACCCCCACCAACGATCCTCTCCCGCTCCAGTTGTAACCCTTCAGTGATCCAAAGTTTAAAGGTGAAGCCAATACAATAGCCAAATACAATTAATAAGGAAATGAAATAATGATAAGTTTAAATGTAAGACATAAAATTCATGAAAACTTAAAACTAAAGGCTAAAATTAATTTAAAGGATTGGGATATTCAAAAAATGGGAAAAAAAATTTGTTGACATTTTGCCTTTTATCACTGCAATATCTGGTGTGCAGTCTGTACCGTGGAACCTTTCTGCTCTCACTCACCAGTGTCTCACTATTTTTCATTTAATTTTCAAAGAAGTTTTTGGTTACAGCAAAGTCACACACATAATACAAGAGACTCTCATATACCCAACCTCCTTCCCCTTTCCTCACCACATCTTAAAACATTTTTAAGGGGATGATAGCATTGTTATAACTCATATACAGGTAGGGAAACATAGCTACTAAACATTGTCAGTGGTTTACAGTATGGCTTACATTTTAGACTGTACACTTTTATAAATTTTTATGATATTTACCATGTCCTGTGTCCATCACTGTAAGGTAATGAAAATCATTTCCACTGACCCCTAAATACCTCCTGCTTGATCTATTCTGTTCCTCCCTCCACCTCCCCAATCCCCAGGGCCCAAGACAACCCCCTGGCTTGATTCATTGGATGACAAGATTCATAGTTACATGCCAGAGGAGGTCTTAACACACTGGTTTATCCTCCCCTATTAGGAACCACCCTTATTCTTAAGCAACGCCCATCTGTCTATTTCTAAGTGTATTGGTCCTCCCAAAGATGGGAGTCCATCTCCTTCCTGCACATTGTGTGGGGTCTACCCACTGATACAACACATTATTACAGATGAACACTCACACAATCTCTAGAAGTCTGCTCCAGATGCGCCCTGTCCAGAATGTCCCCGCAACCAGCACCCTAAACCAGTGAAACTTCCTTGTTATATTGCCATAAGAACATTCCCACCTCTTTACATTCAACATGTTACCCACAAATCCCAAGTGTTCACCCGCTCCCTCTTCCATCTCTCCCCCCAGTATCCTGGTATTCTAACCTATCCTTCCCAGTCTACCCACCTGTCAACCCTGCACCACCAAACCCAATACTATCACTACCCGCCTGTCCTATCCTTTCAATAAGCAACTACACTTTTATCACTTTACCATAGATTTTGTCTGTATGGGTGATGGTTCACAACTTTCTCTTCTCTTTCTCTTTCTTGTAAAGCTATCTTTTAGACTATAATTTCCTTAATTCATATCAGTGAGTTCATGTACTGTTCATCATTCAATGCCTGGCTTGCTTCACTCAACATAAGGTCTTCAAGATTCATCCATGTTATCCCATGTGTTAGCACTTTATTCCTTCTTGCAGCTGAGTAATATTCCATTGTATGTATGTACCACATTTTGTTTATCCATTGATCTTTTGATGGGCACCTGGGTGGATTCCAACTTTTGGCAATAGTGAACAATTCCTCTATGAACATTGCTGTGCATATATCTGTTCGTGTCTTTGCTTTCAATGCCTCTGGGTATATACCCAGCAGTGGAATTGCTGGATCATACAGGAGATCTATAGTTAGTTTTTTGAGGAACTGCCAAACTGTCCTCCATAGTGGCTGTACCATTCCACAATTCCACGAGCAGTGGATGAGGTTTCCATTCCTCCACATCCTCTCCAACACTTATAGTCTGCTGTTTTTTTAATAGCCACCATTCTAATGGGTGTAAGATGGTATCTCATTGTATTATGATTTGCATTTCCCTAATAGCTAGCAATGTCAATCATTTATTCATGTGCTTTTTAGCAATTTCTATTTCTTCCTTGGAGAAGTTTCTTTTCAGATCACTTACCCATTTTTTAAATGGGTTGTTTGTCCTTTTATATTTGAGGTGTAGGATTTCTTTATATATTCAATATATTAAGCTCCTGTCAGATATATAATTGCCAAATACTTTCTCCCATTGGGTCGGTTGCCTTTTTATTTTCTTGATAATGTCCTTTGAGTTGCAAAAGTTTTTAATTTTGAGGAGATCCCATTTATCTGTTTTGTTTTTTTTTCTTTTAATGCTTGTGCTTTGTGTGTGAAGATCATGAAACCATTTCCTATTGCAAGGCCCTGTAGCTGTTTCCCTACATTATCTTCCAAGGTCTTTATGGTCTTGGCTCTTATATTTAGATCTTTGTTCTATCTTGAGTTGATTTTTGTATAAGGTGTGAGATGGTGTTCCTCTCTCATTCTTTTGGATAGTGATATTCAGTTCTCTAAGCACCACTTGTTGAAGAGGCCATTCTCTCCCAACTGAGTGAGCTTGGTGGCCTTATCAAATACCAGATGACTGTATATGTGCGGATTTATATCAGAACTCTTAATTCGGTTCCATTGGTCAATATTTCTATCCTTGTGCCAATACCATGCTCTTTTGATCAGTGTAGCTTTGTAGTATGTTTTAAAGTAAGGTAGTGCGATACCTCCAACTTCATTTTTCTTTTTCAATATGTTTTTGGTGATTCGTGGCCTCTTACCCTTCCAATTAAATTTTGGACTTAGTTTTTCCAACTCCTTAAAAAATACAGTGTTGATATTTATTGGGATTGCATTAAAATGTAGAGTAGTTTGGGTACGATAGACATCTTGATGAGGTTTAGTCTTCCTATCGATGAACAGGTAATATTCTTCCATTTATTTAAGTCTTCTTTGGTTTCCGTTAACAGTGTTGTGTAGTTTTCTGTATATAAGTCTCTTACATCTTCAGTTAAATTTATTTCTAGGAATTTCATTCTTTTAGTTACTATTGTAAATCATATTTTTTTCCTTGATTTCCTCCTCAGACTGCTCGTTATTGCTGTACAGAAGTGCTAGTTGTTTTTGAACATTGATCTTATAGCCTGCTAAGTTACTGAATACTTTATAAGTTCTAGAAGCTTTGTTGTATGTTTTTCAGGGTTTTCTATGTATAGGATCATGCCGTCTGCAAATAATTAAATTTTTACTTCTTCTTTTCCAATTTGGATGCTTTTTATATCTTTATCTTTCCTCAGAGCTCGAGCAAGTACTTCAAACACAATGTTAAATAGAAGTGGTGATAGTGGGCATCCTTTTCTTGTTCCCGATATCAGAGGGAAGGGCTTTAGGATTTCACCATTGAAGATGATGTCATCTTTGGGTTTTTCATATATACCCTTTCTAATGTCCAGAAAGTTTCCTTCTATTGCTATTTTTGTAGTGTTTGTATCAGGAAAGAGTGCTGTGTTTTGTTGAATACTATTTCTGTATCTATAGAGATTATCATGTGAATTTTTTCTTTCAGTCTGTTTATGTGGTGTGTTACATTGATTGATTTTCTTATGTTGAACCATCCTCGCATACCTGGGATGAAACCCGCTTGGTCGTGGTGTCTAATTTTTTTGTTATGTTGTTTAATGTGATCTATCTCTTTACTTGTAATTCGACTGTTGAGTTCATCAAATTCTTCTTTCATCAGTGTAGGCTGCTTATGAGATTCTAGGAATTTGTCCATTTCCTCTGAATTATCATTCTTGTGGGCATATAATTTTTCAAATTATCCTCCTATGGTACTCTCTATTTCTATGAGGTCAGTAGTGATATCCTCTCCCTCATTCCATATTTTGTGTATTTGCATCTGCTTTCTCTTTTTCTTTGCGAGTCTTGCCAAAGATTTGTCAATTTTATTGATGTTCTTGGAAAACGAGCTTTTGGTTTTGTTTATTTTTTTCTAGTGCTTTCTTATTTTCTATTTCATTTAGTCCTCTTCTATTCTTTGTTATTTCCTTCTTTCCTCTTCCTTTGGGGTTAGTTTGTTGTTGTTTTTCAATTCCTTTTGGGGTGCAGTTAGGTCTTCAATTTTAGCTCTTTCTTCTTTTTTGATATATGCATTCAAGACTATGAGTTTTCCACTCAGTACAGCTTTTGCTGCATCCCAAAAATTTTGATATGTTGTCTTGTCGTTTTCATTCATTTCAAGGTAGTTAGTGATTTCTTTTGAGATTTCCTCCTTAACCCATTGTTTGTCTAAGAGTGTGTTGTTTAGCTTCCATATGTTTGTGCCTAATCTGGTTCTCTGGCCCTTAGTGATTTCCATATTCATTCCATTGTGGTCAGAGAAATTATTTTGAATAATCTCAATCTTTCTGAATTCATTGAGAGTTGTTCTGTGGCCTAGCATGTGGTCTATCTTGGAGTATGATCCATGTGCACTCGAGAAGAATGTATATTCTGCTGTATTTGGGTGTAGCGTTCTGTATATGTATATTAGGCCCAGGTCCTCTAATGTATTATTCATAGTCTTTGTTTCTTTATTGGTGTATTAAAGTCCCCCACCATAATTGTAGAGGCATTTATTTCTCCACTTCGTTTTTCCTGTGTTTTCCTCATGTATTTTGAGACACCCTGATTAGGTGCATAAATATTTATGATTGTTCTCTCTTCTTGAAAGATTACCCTTTTTACTAAAATATAGTGTCTATCTTTGTCTCTTACAATAGTTTTGCATTTAAAGTCTATTTTGCCTGATATTAGGATAGCTAATCTAGCCCTTTTTTGGTTATTGTTTCCTTGTAAAATAGTCTTCCAGCCATTTACTTTCAGCCTCCTTAAATCCCTGTGTCTAAGGTTGGTTTCTTGTAGACAGTGTATAGATGGATCATATTTCCTTCTCCATTCTGCCAATCTGTGTCTCTTGACAGGTGAGTTTAATCCGTTCACATTCAGTGTTATTACTGTCAAGGAATTTCTTACATCAGCCATATTTTCTTTGGATTTATGTATGTCATATGTTGTTTTTACTTGTCTTTTTGCCTTTTTAGTTGTTCTTACACTCTCCTCCAACTCTCTCTCTCTCCTCTTTTTTTTCCTTTCAACGTGTAGAACTTCCTTTAGTATTTCTTGAAGGGCAGGTTTCTTATTGGCATATTCTCTTAATTTCTGTTTATCTGTGAATATTTTGAACTCTCCATCATTTTTGAATGCCAGCTTTGCGAGCTAGAGAATTCATGGCTGGAAATTTTTTTCTTTGTGTACCTTGACTATGTCATACCACTGTCTTCTTGCCACCATATTTTCAGATGAGAAATCAACACTTAATCTTATTGAGCTTCCCTTGAATGTTTTGGTTCTCTTTTCTCTTGCTGCCTTGAGCATTTTCTCTTTGTCTTGAGCATTGGATATTTTGACGATTATATGTCTTGCAGTAGGCCTGTTGGGATTTATACTCTTTGTGGTGCACGGTGCTTCCTGGACATGTACATCCCTCTCCCTCAATATGGTTGGGAAGTTTTCAGCCATTATTTCCTTCAACACTCCTTTTGTTCCATTTCCCTTCTCTTCTCCCTCTGGAATGCCTGTAATGCATATGTTTGTGCATTTTGTGTTGTTGGTTAAATCCTTGTGTCCCTGCTGGATTTTTTTTTTTTATCTTTTTACCTATCTGTTCTACTATATGTTTAATTTCAGATTTGCTGTCTTCCACATCACTAATTCTTTCTTTTGCCTGTTCAAATCTGCTGTTATGTGATTCCAGTGTCTTTTTGATTTCTTTGTGCCATTCATCACCATCACATCCTTTATCTTTTTATGTATGTTTACATATTTTTCAGTATGTTCTCCCAATGTCTTCTTAATATCCTTAATCTCTTCCTTCCCTTCATTAAGTTGATCCATGATATTTCTTTGGACAGTTTTGATTATTTGTTCAATGTTCTGCATATCTTTCTGGTTTTTAGTTTGTTCTTTGGACCAGTCCATGTCTTCCTGTTTCTCAGTATGTTTTGTAATTTTTGCTTGCCCTCTGGGCATCATTTTATCTTGATGGTTTTATTCATTTGATTAACTTCTCTCTCTGTTCTAGACTTTTAATTATCTGGGGGTTTTGTGGGTGTGTTAAGTTTTCTCTTTGACACTTTGTTCTTCTTGTTCTATTTACTTGTTTTTTTCTATGTTCCCTTGAAGGAAAAAGTTTAGGGCCTGAAAAATTGAAAGAGGTAAGAAAGGAAAAAGAATAATAGTAATATTGATAAAAGTTAGAACGGGGGTCATATATGGCTTAGCAGTATGAATATTTAACTCATGTAGGAAGTGTAGAGTAATAGGGAATAATAATGGAGTACCTACATTGGAATGGGAAACCAAAGACAGAAAAATATGTATAATGATTTAAAAGGCCAGAATGATGAGGAGAGAGAAAGATCAAAGAAAGGTGTGAAAGTAAAAAGTTAATTAAAAAAAACAAAACAGAATAGACAAGATAGAAATCCACAGCCATGAAGTTGAGGACTAATGAAAAAAGTTGTAATGTAAGAATCACAACTGAAAGCAGAAAGTAGAAAGATGAAGGAAGGAAAAGAGAAAGCATTGGAAGACAAAATCAATATACACAGAGAACCGGAAATCAAGGCAGTAGAGGCACAGTAAAGAAAAAATAAGCTAGAAGCACTTAATTTTAAAAAGGGGGGGGAGGAAAGAGGAAAGAAGGCAAGAAACAAACAAAGAAAGAAAAAACATACATACACACAAGCAAGAAGTCAAAGAAAGCTAAGGAAGAACAGTGTTTCTTCTTGGGCCCTTGTGGACCCTCTCACCCTGCCTATGTTCATCAGTCAATTACCGTGTAGGCTTCTCTCTGCAGATTTTGAGGCAGATTTTAGCGAATAAACTAACTTAAATTTTTTTTTTCGAGTAACTTTTTTTTTTTTTTTGAGAAATAAAAGACCCAAAAGAAGTCTTCTTTTTGACCACCCTCACCAACGACAGGACCCTAAATAGGCTTGTGGAAACTTATCAAACACTTCTCACTGCCTGACCCCCCAATGAGTGCTGAAATTCTGATACTCATCAATGCAGAACTATAAAATTGGTTGATTCCATCTCCTCTCAAGCCAAGCCTCTGTATCCCAGGACAGCTAGGTAAATCAGGCTTCTTCAGCACATTCGCCTCTACCCTCAGCCTGGCACCATTTCAAGCTGGCTGTTATGCTTCCCAAAGCTGCAAGGGGGTCCAGGCAGACAAACGTACAGAAAGGAAACCCCTCTCCACCCTCTGCCAGAACTCTCCCACCCTCGGAGAATGCTCCCTCTCACCAGGATGCTGGCAGAAATCAGGGCTCTGCCTAGCCCTTTGTCCTGAGGGTGGGGCTTTGCTGTCCATGTCCACAATTTCCAGCTGGGGAAAAGCTCACTATTTTAACTTGTGCAATCCCCCTCCCTTTCCATCTTCCTCCAAATCAATGTCCCTAAGGTTCTCGCTCCATGGGATCTGAGAACAGACCACTCAGGCAGGATCCTGTCCCCAGTCAGCTGTCTTCTGAAAGAGAGATGGTGAGTGCCCACCTAAACTGATGCCTTCTTGCCTCTTCTCTCTCCTAGAACAATTTCATTACTCTACAAAGAAAAACTCCACACCCCTTTACTGTCACCTTTCAATCCCTCTATCCTTCCCCAGGCCAACAAAACCAATAATAGAATTCTGTATTCATAAGATGACTAATATTTACATTTTATATAAATGGAATCATACAAATGTATGATAAATGTGTCATTTCTTTCACTTAGCATAATGTGTTTTTTGCCTGATATTAACATCTTATTACATTAACATACGTTTGTTCAATTTTAAACAAAAACAGTCTTATATATGGTATGTTGCACATATTCATATTTCACATGAGGTTTCAGTATTCTATACATTCCCATGTTACATTTTTTAGCTTTCTTTCTAATAATATACATGGCCTTTGACTTTCCCTTTCAAACACTGTCATCCCATATAATAACTCTGCTGGTTACAAACACTATGATGTGCTTCCACATTTTCTATTCATTTCCAGAGATTAACAAACAAAAATTTTTACCTATTCTGCACAGGTTAAACCTCAGTTTTCCACACTTTAATTTTATTCTATTTTCTGGTGACCTATAGTCTAGCTATTAAGTCCATGAGTTTACACAATATAGTTGGTTCATAGTAGTGCAATCATACAATATTTTTCTTCTTGGGTTTGACTTGCTTCACTCAGCACAATGTCCTGCAGGTTCATCCACATTGTCATATTCTTCATGACTTCATTTCTTCTTACAGATGTATTATATTCCATCACTTGTTCATCCATGGATAGACACCAGGATTGTTTCCATCTCTTGGCAATGTTGAATAATACCATTATGAGCATCAGTGCACAGATGTCTGTTTGTGCTACTGCTCTCAGTACTTCTGGGCATATAGCTGGTATTGGCATTTTTGGGTCATAGGGCAAATAAATGTTAAATTTCTTTAGTGACCCAAACAGTCCTCCACAGTGGCTGTACCATTCTACATTCCCACCAAGAGTGAATAAGTTTTCCTATCTCTCCACATCCTCTCCAACACTTGGAGTTTTCTGTCCTTTTAGTAGTGGCCATTCTAAAAGGTGTAAAATATTGTCTCATTGTAGCATTCATTTGCATTTCCTTAATCGCTAGTGATTTTGTACATTTTTACATGCATTTTTTTTAACCATTTGTATTTCTTCTTTTGGCAAATGTCTATTAAGTTTTTTTACCTAATTTCCTTTTTTAATATACTTTTAAAATTTATTCTTAAAAGTTAATTAGACACACCCTGCAAAAAAATAAAAATAAAAGATACTTAGATTACATAAAATGCTACATAAAAATATGTAAGAGATTCCCATATGGCCCATCGTTCACACCTCCCACTTTCCCCCACATTAACAACTTTCATTAGTGTGGTACATTCATTGAAATTGATGAACACATTTTGGAGCATTGCCACTAAGCATGGATTACACTGTACATTGTAGTTTATACTCTCTCCCAATCAATTCTCTAGGTTATGGCAGAATATATAGTGGCCTGTATCTCTCACTGCAATGTTACTCAGGACAATTCAAAGTCTGGAAAATGCCCCCATATTACACCTCTTTTTCCCTCTCCCTGACTTCAGCACCCCCAGTGGCTACTGTCTCCACATCCATGATATAATTTTTTCCATTGCTAGAATCACAAGTCTATAGTAAAATAACAGTAAGTCCACTATAGTCCATATTTTATTCCCCAAACCTGAGGATACTGGGATGGTGATGCTCACTCCAACTCTAATTGAGAAGAGGCTTCAATCCCATATGGCAATGGATGTGATTCTCTTGTTTGCAGTTGTAGACTCTCTTTTCCTTGGGATGGTCGTTGTCCATCCTCACCTCATTGTTAGTTGTCTTGGGTGAGTACAATGAACTGGAGACTGGATGTTGCAACTCTGCTGAGGCTCAGGGCTCAGCTGGCATATGGACAGCCCACAGACTCAAGACTCTTGGATGTACAGCTACGAATGCCAGCACCAACTATAGGTTCAAATAAAAGGCACAGAATATGCATGTGTAGAGAAGTCACATCTGAATCCGACTCTGTCACACTCAGGAGCACAAACCCCAAAGTAGGGCTCACTGGCAAGTACCAAAGTCAGAGCTATCTACCATGACCATAGGACCTGAGTGTCTCCAGAGCCCTCAGAATCTACCCATTATTTGGGGTAGTATCTGCTTTGGCAGTCTATGATATCCTTCGGAGACGTGCATAAGCGTTATCTCTCTGATGACCTCCCAACCCACTTTGAAGTCTCTTAGCCATATAAACTCATTTTTCTTTACTTTTTCCCCTTTTATTCAAGGTACTTTTCCAGTTGCATCACCAGCCAGTTCTTGGTAGTGATCTTTCTGTGCCAGGGAGGCTCATCCCTGGGAGTCATTTCCCATGCTGGGTAATAGGGAATGCATTTATATGATGAGTTTGGCTTAAAGAGAGGCCACA
Source organism: Cabassous unicinctus (assembly GCA_029593785.1). Lineage (NCBI taxonomy): Eukaryota > Metazoa > Chordata > Mammalia > Cingulata > Chlamyphoridae > Cabassous > Cabassous unicinctus. Next base: position 38,661 of record JAQZBX010012880.1, read on the forward strand.
TTTGAGCAACAAGGAGGCTCCCAGTAGGTAACTCTTAGGCACCCTACAACACTAGGCTAAGTTTCAATTTCAAGAGCATAGGCCCATGAGCATAGTCAGCAATATCAAGGCTCCATCTATGGACCATCTTACTTCACTAGTCATTGCACCTGTACTTGGGGGATTGTTGCTGTTCCATTAGGGAATGTGGCAGAGGTCCCCAGGATGAGAAATCAATATTCTTTGGTTGTTGTGTGGATCTCTGTCCACTGTGGCTATGCTCCATGAATATTTGAACACATTTAGATACCTTATAAGTGTGGCCAGGTGAGCTTCTTCCCATTTATCTTCCATCACTGACACCCCACACCAATGATCCTCTGCAGCTACAGTTGTAACCGTCTGTGATCCAAAACCTCTTCACAAATGAAGCCAAGAATATCACCAAATACAATTAATAAGAAAATGAAATAATGATGGGTTTAAACATAAAAAAATATGTAATAATTTAAAACTAAAACTAAAATAAAGTAAAAAAAGAAATTGGATATTAAAAGTACTGAAAACATCTTTTAAAATTAAAAATTGCAATTTTTTTTGATGTTTTGACTTTCACCATTTTAATATCTGTTGTTCTGTATATACAGTGGCATTTTCTTCCATTTCTTCCCCAATGTCTTATTTTTTTCATTTTGTCTTAAAAATGAAAAAAAGAAATGAGTAGTTGTGCAGTGAAGGGACAGGACAGTGTAGTGATACTTTTGGTGAGGACATGTTGTCCATTTCCTAACCAGGCCATTTTTCTTTTTATTGTTGAGTTGTAGCTTCTCTTTATATATCATGGATATAAAATCCTTGTTGGATATGCAATTTCCAAATATTTTCTACCATTGTGTCAGATACATATTCACCCTTTGGACAAATTCTTTGAGGAGTAAATTGTATATTTTTGAGGAGGTCTAATTTATCTATTTTTTTTTCTTTTGTTGCTTGAATTTTGGTCATAAGATCTAAGAAACCACCACCTACCACAAGATGTTGAAAATTTTCTCTATATTTTCTTCTAGTAGATTTATGGTCTTAGCTTTTATATTTAGACCTTTTATTCATTTTGAGTTGATTCTTGTTTAGTGAAAAGATAAGAATCCTCTTTCTTTCTTTTCTTTGTGGACATTCAATTCTCCCAGCACCATTTTTTAAAATATTTTAATGATTCATATTAATAAACCATGCAATTTATCCAAAGTCAGTAGCATTCCGGTAATGTTGACTTGGCAAATTTGTCAAAAACCAGTTGGCCTTAGAGGTGAATGTTTATTTCTGGATAGTCTGTTTTATTCCACTCACCAATGTGTGTATCTTTATGCAAATACTATGCTATTCTGAACACTGTTATTTTGTAATATGTTTCAAGGTCAGGAATTGTAAGTCCTCCCACATCACTCTTCTATTTTAGAATGCTTTTGGCTAATCAGGAGTACTTTCCTTTCCAAATACATTTTTGTAATTGCCTTTACTATTTCTGTAAAGTAGACTGTTGGAATTTTGATTGGTTTTGCATTGAATCTCTAAATCAGATTAGGCAGTATTGGCATCTTCATGATAGTCTCCCAATCCATGAACAAAGAATGTTTTTCTATTTCTTTAGGAGTTCTTTAGTATATTTCAGCAATTTTTTTGTGTGTGTTGTGAATATAGGTACAATATATCTTTGTTAAATTGACTCCTAGTTATTTAATTCTTTTTGTTGCAGTTATAAATGGAATTTTTATTTTTCTGATTTCTTCCTCAGATTGTTCAATAGTAGTGTACAAAATGTTGCTGCTTTTTACATGTTGATCCTGTATCCTGCTGCTTTATTGATCTTGTATATTAGTTCAAGTAGCATTGTCCTAGACATTTCAGAAATTTTAATATAGGATTATTCCATCCACAAATAGAGAGATTTTTACTTCCTCTTTTCCTATTTGG
>JAQZBX010012881.1:0-40578 GCA_029593785.1 Cabassous unicinctus
ATTTTACAAATTAAAAAAAAAAAAAAAAAGATTCCAGCTTGCTGAAGGCTTAGGCGATGGTTGGCATTTTTTAGCAATAAAGTTTTGTTTTAATTGGTGTATGTACATTGTTTTTTAGACATAATGCTATGGCACACTTAATAGACTACAGTATAGTGTAAACTATACTATAAACTAAAAATTCCTGTGTCTCACTTTATTGTGATGCTCTGGCCAAACAGCAACATCTCTGAGGAACGCCTATCTACCCAACTAATGGTTTTAGACTTTAGACTTTAAAAACAACTATCAAATGCAAACTTATACATTTGAATGATCTGAGAGGAAAATTTGGCTTCAACATGTTTTGCTTTTTGCTTCTTTACAAAAGCAGAAGGTGGAGATTTTCTCAGGGCAGTGTTACGCATTAACTTCCTGTTGTATTTTTTTCATATTTATCCTTTTTAAATTCAGACACAAGTCTGCACTGCAGGTTTGAACATGGCACAAAGGGCAACTGGAGCAAAAAGGGTTTTCACCATATCGCATATTCTATCAGAAAGAATTTATCCACTCTAGAGCAGCATGCAATGCTGTTTGTCTTAAACTTCAATGTGCACTAGTCACAACTACCTGTCGCTTATTTGGAGTTCTTGACTGATAGAAGAATTCACTACCTGAGTTGTTACAGTATGAAATAGAATCATAAAGAAATTTGGGCAAAATATATTGAAAATATTAAGTGATGTTTGAGTCTAGAGTAAATGTTTTATCATATGTATAAAAATATTTATGTACAGGAAATAAACAGCAAAAATTTGGAAAGAGCCATGTAGCTTTCGTGAGGATTATAGTACAGTTACTTACAGATAATTTTTTACATCATCAACTTTTTAATTAATGTAAATACATTTTCACTTGTAAAGGGGTGAGGTATACTTTATGCATTTTACCCTTGAGTATTACAGATATTATGGAATTCAACAAATATAAACAATTTAATATTTGCAAGGAAATTATGAATGGCTAAACACTTTATACACATCTTTTTAAACCATTGGTGAAATATAAATTATTTGACAAGACCATCCAAAAGCAGCTAAAAGTTTTGATGGAATTTTTCTAAACTGATTATCTGGACTGAGTTAATGCTTATTAAAAGAGGATTAATCTACATTCATATGTGAGAAGAAAGCTTATCAGGAAAGGAGATGAGGCTAGGCTGGCAGCATTATAGTTTCCATTTGGAGTAGGAAAATGTGGCCTACTAGAGATAGCTTAAGGAAAGCTTCCTTACCTCAAAATGTCAATTTACCACATAGTTAAGTGTGTTTTTTTTTTTCCTCCAGTTCTAGCAGGCATGAGATTAGGATTAATCCTGTCAGATAACAGTAGAGGTACTTTGTGTATGCTATAAACTTGCAAAATCATTTTACCTTTTATCCTATATAAAACTGCAATAAATTCTAAATATTTAATGCAACTCTAAGATTGTGGTGTGTGTGGAACTTGTTGGAAATCCTAGCACTATCCGGTTAGTTTTTGCTAAAAATGTCAATACATTGCTTCCTGAAAGTTCTTAATTTTAAATGCTAGCAGACACTTATCGTAAAGATTCACGTTGTTCCAAATTTAACTCTGATAAACACAATGTGAATATCATTTGGCGACAAGAATAAGATCCTCCCAACCACACCCCTCCCTCTCTTTTGTTTTCTGCCTTAAGGCAATTAAACAGCTTTTGAAATAAGAACTACCTCAAAATATCCTTCAATTTGCTGTGGCATTTTTTTTTCTCATATAATAAAATTTATTTGTAGAGAAGTTTTAGATTGCATAAAAGTTAATTGTAAGTATAAAGTATTCACATATCCCTCTCCCCCTGCTCTTCCCACATTTTCCCCTATTAATAACATCTTACATCGTTGTGTTACACTTGATGAGCAAATATTGAAGCATTGCTGCTAACCAAGGTCTATACTTTGTATTATGGTTTACACATTTGGCCGTACAGATTTACAGGATTTGACAAATTGTGTAATGGCTTTTATCCATTATTGTGATAACATGCAAAACAATTCCACTGCCCTGAAAATGCCCTATGGTCCACCTATTCTTTCCTTTTCCTCCCCAAAGAACCACTATCTTTATATCCATTTTACAAGTTCTTCTGTTATTACAATAATAAGTCTACTTTGGTACATGGTTGCATTCCTCCCTTATGTTTGTTCTTTCCTCAATCTTGAGGATTTGGGGATAGTGATGCCTGCTCTGCTTCAGATTGAGAGGAAGGGGCAAGTTCTTATAGGGCAGATGGGAGAAACTGTTTTGCTTGCAGTTGTAGATACTCGTTGTTTTTTGGGATGGGGGTTGTCCTCCGTGGTCATTTTGTTAGTTGTCCTGGGCAAGTCTGATGAAATGGAAGGTAGGTGTTGGCCGCAACTCTGCTGGGATTCAGGACTCACCTGGCATGTGAACAGACCACAGATTTAAGTCTGTGGTACATATATTTCGTGAGTATAGTCCTCATTGTAAATTCAAATAAAAGAGGTAGAAGAAATGAATCTAACTATGTTACATTGGGGAAATAGATTCTCATATATTCCAAGGTAAGGCCCACTTACAGGGTGCTGATTTCATAGGGTGTGTGCCTTGCCTATAGTGTCTGGATGTCCCTAGAGCCCTTGGGAGCACTCTTGCTTGGATGTTGTTTACTGTGACAGTTAGTGCCATCTGCCTGAGATGTGCATAAGTGTAACCTCTGAAACACTCTCCCTACTCACTTTGAAAATCTCTTAGCCATAAAAACTTTCTGTATTTAGTGTTTCCCCCATTTGGTTAAGGTCTTTTTCCAAATCCATCATTTGTTGATATTTGATATTAATCCCTCGGTACCAGGGAGGCTCATCCCCAGGAGTCATTTCCTACACTGGAGGAAGGTTGTGAGTTTATTTGCTGAGTTTGGCTTAGAGAGAGGCCACATTTGAGTAACAAGGAGCTTTTCAGGAAGTAACTCTTAGACAATAGTTATTATTAGGCTAACTTTCAATTTTACAAGAATAAAGTCCATAAGTACAAGCATTAATGTCATAGGCTTGGCATATTGATCTGTTTCTATGTTATTTAGCACTGCAATGTACTCTAGAGATTTTTGCTGCTCTATCTGAGAATGTAGCAGGACTTTCCAGGATGAGAGTTTAGTATTTTGTTGGTTATTGTGTGGGTCTCCACCCACTGAGATAACACCCTATGACAACTTGAACATATTCATATTCCATAGAGGCATGCTCCAGGTGTACCGCTCCCCAAATATCCCCTCATCATTGACACCCTATACCAATGTCCCATCCCTACCATATATCTCAAAAGAACACTGCCACAATTATAATCTCAACCACAGACCACATCATCCCCAGTGTTCACATGTTCCTTCCTCCAGCCCTCCCTCTAGTTCCATGGATGGCACAACACATCCCCCCAACCCTACTCACACTCACACTCCAGTACCATCAACCCCACTCATACCACTGCTCCCCCATCTCCCCTGTTCACTGCCAAACCACCGCCCTCCACCTTATCATAGATTCTATCCAGACTGAGCATTGTCTCACCACTCACTTCTTCCTTTCTATCTCTATCTTCCAGACTCTACCTCTGTGAGTCTGCTCAGTATCCTTAGTTCATGTCATTGAGGTCATGCAATATTTGTCTTTTAGTGACTGGCTTCACTCAACATAAGGTCTTAGCTCCCTAAGGAGCCACCAAATTGTCCTCCACATAGCTGCTTCATTCTATATTCCCAACATCAGTAGATGAGTGTTCCCATTTCTCCACATCCTCTCCAACACTTGTACTTTTCTATTTTTTTAAAATAGCAGCCAGTGTAGTAGGTGTTAGATGATATCTTATTGTAGTTTTGATTTGCATTTCCCTAATAGCTAGTGATGTTGCACATCTTTTCATGTACTTTTTAGCCATTTGTATTTCCTCTTTGGAAAAGTGTTCAAATCTCTTGCCCATTTTTAAATGGATTGTTTGTCTCTTTACTATTGAGATATAAGAGTTCTTTATATATGCTGGATCTTAGTCCCTTATCAGATGAGTGGTTTCCAAATATTTTCTTCCCTTGAGTAAGCTGCCTTTTCACTTTCATGACAAAACTCCTATGAAGCACAGAAGTTTTTAATTTTGAGGAAGTTCATTTTATCTATTTTATATTTTGTTGCTCATGCTTTGGGTGTAAAGTTTATGAAACCATTTCCTACTACAAGATCTTCTTGGACTTTTATGGTCATAGGTCTTATAATTAGGTTTTTGATCCATTTTGATTTAACTTTTGTATCAGGTGTGAGATGGTGATTCTTTTTCATTCTTTTGGGTATGAATATCCAGTTTTCCCAGCACCATTTATTGAAATACTGACCAGTGGAATCAAATTGGGAATTCCAATAAAGACCCACGCATGTATGTCCAACTGATATATGACAAGACCACCAAGCCCACTCAACTGGGACAAAATAGTCTTTATAACAAGTGGCATTTATTTTTATGTTCTTCTGTCAGCAGAAAGTAATACTGAATGAAGCACCAAATATGATTTCCATTTTAGGAGTTCTAATTGTTCATACTAATAGCTTTTAAACTCATGGTCTAATAGAATTCAGTTACTTATGGTCTAGTTTTCACAAGGGAATGAATCCGATAATTTGGCCATTAGAAAGACAGCAATTTGGAGCATGGAACAAGAAAGGAGAATTGAAAAATTGTCCCCCTTCTTTTCCTTCCTTTGAAAACACAACCAAACAACCCTATTAGGACAAATAAATCTACCTATATTTTTTCTTGTAAAAAATACAAAATAAAAAATTAGCATGTGTACCAATATGTGTTATGAGCTGTATTAGTCAGGGTTCTCTCAGGAAACAGAATTAACAGGAGATATCTGTCAATAATATGAGATTTTAAAAGACTCTCTCACGCAACCGTGGGGATGCACAAGTCCAGGCTCCACAGGCAGGCTGCAAACCAGGGGCTCCGATGAAAGTCCGATGAAGGGTCGTTGATGAGTTTCTGGGAGAAGTTGCCTGTCCAACGACGAGTTGGGAAATTCTCTCTGAATGTTGAAATCACTTCCCCTTTTAAGTCATTCAACTGATTGGAGAAAAGTGTCACCCATTGATGATGTAATCTCCCTGATTGATGCAGATGTAATCAACCATCCACGCAGTAAACTCACTGGTGATTGAAATCCATAAATGCTCTTGTATTACAATTAGCCCAGTGCTTGTTGGAACAAACACCTGGACACAATTACCTGGCCGAGTTGACACATTAGCCTAACCATTACATGGTCCATTTTAAATTAGTCAAAATTTTATATTAATGTACTGTATATTTTTACCTGTGTATAATTGATATGCAGTGATACCAAGATAAATGTCTTTTTGGAATATTTTGAAATTCTATTAGCAGGCTAGAACCATTTGTTAATTATATTTTAATGCTGATTGGAATACAAATAGAAAATGGATAGGACCTAAATCTAAAAATATTTTGGAATTTAAAATTTTACATTCTTTTGTGCACATTTAATTTTTAATCAGTATGTATAGACCATACCAATGGGTCCATATTCCAATATCTCTGCCTATTAACCTTAACAAGTAATATCCTTTTGATCAAGTTTTGAGTGTTATATCACAATAATTTAAAATTTACATTTTATGAAGAATTTGCCGTTGGTTAGTAAGTAAAAGCTCACTTTTTATGCTTTTGCTTCATTTTTTTTTCCTGTTCTGTAACATCATTTATTGCTTTGGCAGTAAAAGAAAGTGTGGTAGAAAACACAGAGCTTCTAAACAAGGGAGAGCTACCTGGCTTCTCCATACTTATCTCTTGAGCAGCACATTTGGAGGTGTAGCCCATCAGGGCCTGCTTATTTGCATATTCACAATGTTATTCACAGCATTATCTTCACTCTCTTTTCACAGAGTAAAACAATCACTTGATGGTCCATTAAAAAGCCCAATAACTAGAAAGTCACATCAGATGGAAAGCTAATTAGCTGTAATGTTTTCACATTTTGCGTGTGTGTGTGTGTGTGTGTGTGTGTGTGTGTGTGTGTTTTCCCCAATCAGGCCTTTATTTAATACCTCCAGTGCTCAATTTTTTTCATTAATTGTTTCAGATTAATTCTTTTTTGTTAAAAGCAGTTATTAAAGGGGCACAATGCGGTGAGGATGCACCAATGATTTCTACTAACCAACACTTAATCAAGCCTCTGTCTGGAGACAGAGTAGGCATCAGTACTCTTTCATCTTCTCTGCAGAGCGGTCTATAACCAGCTTGTGCAGATGGACAGGCTACGTTAGGATTATTTTACAGTGCATTTGAGATGTTACCTGAAAAGTTCATATGGCAGCATATTTGAGATACCAACACTATGTTCCTGAAAGCTCTGAAATATTTCACCCCCTCATGAAGTTCTGATAGATCCTTGGAGACAGGATCATATTGCTTGATTATGCTGTCATGAGAGATAATGTTACTAGATAACCTTAGGGAAGGGACTGGAAATTTAGAAAATTTAAAGAGTGATCATCCTTGATAGCCCAAACTGGAAGAACAGATGAACAAGGAGAGACTATTCAAATTTAAAACTATTCACTGTGTGTTTCCTTTAATTGGCAATATGTCTTCAGTTTACTTAAAATATGAATCAATTTCCAAAAAATTAATTTGTTTTTTCCTTTATTCACCAAGTAAAGCAATCATAATGAACATAATCAATCTTTTCCAAAGATAGGATGTGTTGGGTTCATATCTTTAAAAATGTATTTTTTTCCCATCATCCCCATTAATTGGTTTTATTGATCCTTATGAACTTTGGTCAGAACTAAAGGACCATTTTCTTTAGCTGCAGTTTTTCAAGTCATAAACATAAATACCAAATTTTTCCCCAAAATTTTCCAGTTAAATCATTTAGTGGCAAAATTTGACCTAAGCTATTTATAGGCTTATTTCTGGGTTCTTTATAAGCTTAATTTATCTCACTAATTATGGATATTCATGTTTCACTGCAGAAATATTAAATAAGTTTGAATACAGTGTGCTGTCTCAGACCGTCTCCGTAATATGCCTCATATTCCTTTCTCAGATCTGAAATATGCTGAATGCCAAATATATTTGGCTGCAAAAGTTTTGGATAAGGGATGATGGACCTGAACTAATTTACCTTTAGTGGCCAAATCTTGAAACCCACTTTCATTTTAGCTTTATAATAGAATGTAAACTATTGACTGGAGAGGATAAACTCACCTTCTTTGGCTCTACTGGATGCTTGTTGGTGTTGCTAAGTTCTATAGTTATATAAAGGACTTGAGTTTTGTGATCATTGCCTATGATTGCAATTTATTCAGTATCGTATTATTTGAAAATTTCATTTTTGTTAGGGTTAGATAGTGAAACACATTATTCATCATGTTATTCTCTGTTAATTATAGTTCACGTCCATTCTAATTATGATTGTTCAACTTATGGTGCTTATAAATGTCCTTAAAAGGATGTCTGATGGTGAGAAAAAGGTGTCAGGCATTACCTGTTTCACTTGTTTCATTGATGGATGGTATTACTGATCTATCCTACTATAATCTCTATTATGTATATTTTGTCTTCTACTTGGAACACCCTTGTTTTAGGATTAAAAGTCATGTTTTGATATGTCCACATTAATTCTATGTCCATCTTCTAATAGAACACTATAAAATGATTGTGTATATATCACAATCATTTTTCACATCTAAACACAATTACCCCTTTAACTTAACCGTGCATTTGCCTTGAAGCGCTTTGAAATATCTTGTTAAAGTTGAAGCAAATGATGGCTTTGTCCTGGGCCAAAGCATTGCTTACTACTTTCTGTACAATTATCTTAATTATATTTTGCTAAAATTCTCTGAGGCCTCAGCTCTAAACAGGGCCAATATGTAATTGTTATTAATTGTAATTAATATTGACTACTTGTGTGTGTATTTCTTTTTTACTTCTCACAGTTACATTTCAAAGAGGAGACGGAGGACTAATGAGCAATGGAAGGTATGTTAAGGAGATTTTTTTTTTTTTATTATCAGGGCTGGGGAAACTATGGTAAGAGGCTATTATTGTAATAAACAATCACTTATAAGTCTGAGAATTCTAGGAGGAATTAAATGGCTTACCACAATGTTTAATGATCTATCTGTTGTGCACTTTAGAGGAATCAAGTCCAGATGTTTCATATCTCCCAGATGCCCCTGAAGAAATTAGTAGTAAATATCACAAGGAATGTGTTCATTTGTTAGCAGGATGTTTATTGCATTAATTAGACATAAGCAAATGAAGTTGCTGTTGTTTAAGACTCCTTATTGGCTCTCACTAAATTGCTGTGAGTGAACAATTACACATAATCGATCACAAAGTAAATGATTCATGGATGATGAATAGGCTATAGATTGATAGGACTGGATTCCACAACTTTGGATACTCAATTGAAATTGATAAAAGCTGATAACAAACCCATATATCCTCATCTATTTTCCTTTTGCCAATATGGAGATTGTAATTAGGCTCTGGTAATAACTTCCAATCTCCCATTTAATCAATATTTTAGCAAAAAGAGATTAGGCCTAATGAGAGCTCATGAATGTAGCAAGAAAGCAGTTGTATCTTCTTATTGCAGTTTCCATAGAAACACATGTTTCTCTTAGGGATTGGACCAGAAGGGGTCTATCAAAAAAAGTACAATGATTATAGATGTTGCTGTTTCTTTGTAAATATGTTAATAATCTGGAAAGGAATCAGAATCCCATCTTTTTTATATTAAAGATGGGAATTCTTTATTAAATATGATGTGGAGGAAGTTTTCCTCATAGACCATACCCACATCTGCTGTAATATACTTCTGATATTTTACAATTCACACAGCTTGGAAATGTGCTATTGATGAAATTGTATAAATACTGTTCATTAATTTTCCTCAACTTCCTTGCCTTTAAATGAAACATAGTTACAACCTACAGGGGACAAATACATACTGGGGATACAAGTCCTGGAAGCGGCTGATCCTGGGCAGTCACTCTGAGCACTTTTCCTTTGAGGTGGCAATTTATCATCAAACTTTATTTCCAGATTCTTCTATGCTACCAATTCCCACTAGTATCTGGACAGACAACAATTCATTTGGATGTCGGCAGAACCCCAGACAAGGACTTTTTCACTTCCACTGAAAGGGGTGATCTATATATAGCCTTAATTAATTACTGAAGTTACTTTATTATTGAGAATTAGAAATTTTAATTTGAACTGAATTAAAATCTTAAATTCCTTAACTCTTCCTAGGGCATGAGACAGGTGTTAAAAACTGTCATTGAACTCCCTTGGTTGGTTTCTTGTTTCTTTTTGTTTTAGCCGTCCAGGACTTCTAAATGCTGGTGATCCCAGTTATCCATGGCTTGCTGATTCATGGCCAGCCACGAGCTTGCCAGTGAACAATAGCAATAGTGGTCCAAATGAGATTGGGAATTTCGGGCGTGGAGGTAAGTTCTGTTTCTCAAAATAATGTAATTTTTATTTGTTTTTGGGTTTTTTAAATCTTTCCTAGATTTAAAATAAAAAACATTATATTTTTTTTCTTAAAATTAAAATTAATGAAGTACAGGTACTGAAAGTACTGTATATTTGCTAGATATTTCAACATAAATATATCATGTCTAAATTATCATGTCTATTTCAATGTTGGGAAACAACTTGGTTTATTTTTTAAAATGTGAGAGTGATCAAATAATATTTGAAGGCAATTTGCAGCCCAAATATTGGTAGAGAAGCACTTAGACTTGAAATCTGTCTATAATTTCATCTAGCAAATATCTCTAATTTCACTTCTAGAGTCATAGCTTTAGTTGTCACAGAGTAACATTATGGAGGAGTAGATTTTTCAGCTACTGTTTTCCATTTTTTAGGATTTAAGCATACAACCATTTCAAACTTTTATGGTTGAATTAGCTCACAATCTGAAATCCAAAGCTGTGGAGAACCTCAGGTTCAAGTGTTTGGAAACTGGGGGCCATGTTTTTGGATCAAGCTTTAAGTAAAAATGGGGTAGGGTAGATGTTCGACAAACATTTCTATCCAGTGAAAGGCCTGGTGGAGGTGGGAGAATCAGAACTCTGAAAAATTCAGCTGAGTGAAGGATCTAATTTTATGAGTTTTGATATATTATTAAAAGTTTTGGAGAATGGAAATGATATGAACAATTGAGAATGCAACAATATACTTCTTCATAAAATTTTGTAATTTGTATATAGTTACAAGCAAGATGGTCAAGAATGTAGTTGTGAAATTCTTGAAATCTGAAAACAATTTTACTCACATACAACTTTTTGAAATATTGTAAATTAACTATCTCACTGGCATACTTTTAAAACACTTGCTTCAAAAAAGTACATGTCCACTTAATTGCAAAATAAATTGGAATTTCAGACTTCAAAAACTTCAGAAAGACTTAAATAATTATATAAAATACAGTGTAAATTTCTTGTTATTGTTGCCAAAGGAGACATTTTTAATTTTTAAAAATTCAAAAATCTAATATTGTCACAACAATCCTTATTCCATGGACTAAAATTCCTAGGATGTTTTTACTAATTTTGTACTTCAGTTTTCTCCTTGTGGTAATAAGTTGGTTTTGGTACTTGGATAGTTTGGTTTGTTACTTAATAACATATTAGGACTATAACTAGTGGGAAATGTCCTATAATAAAGAAGATAAAGCATTTGATTACCTAAAATCTTATAGCAATGAGGTTTCTGGACATAGATTATTAAGAAACATACTGTAATTAGAGTCAAATTTACTCTAAATGATTAAAAATAGTGTTATGTAGTAGGGATTTTTTTAAGATTCACTTAATATCTTTCATCTGGAAAAAGAAATTAAGATCTCAGGAGAGAGGTGGCAGTTCTGAATTATAAAGCAACATGTAAAGATAATTCAGCATACCAAAATGATAAAATGGACTGATTGATATTCAGTGTTGTTCCTAAAGTTTAATTTTACTCTTGCTGTATTACAACTTGAAACTATAATTCTCTACTTCTGAGAGTTGATGGCATAAATTAACTCACAGATCACTGAGATTGCTTTTTCTATAGTTAAATACTGCTGTATTGTGAACATAAGTTATTCATTAAAAATTCCCTTTGTTAACAAAGAGTTTTTTAAAAGATTGCTATTACCAGTTTCACTCCAGTTCTAGAGTTATGAATTCAAATCAGTGAAACAGTAAGTTAAAATGTCAGAAAAATGTACTTCGTTGTCAGGATAGTATAATTTTGGAAAATTTTGTGTCACTTTAGCAGTTGTATTCATCTTTGGAAGTAAAGTGGAAAGAGATGTCTCCATCCATGATTTATAGATTCACTCTTATCATTGCTTCTCTAAAGCACTAAAAATTTCATTAGTTCCAAACAGAGTGAACCATTGAAAGCATTGTTTTTGGTATTAGTGAAATATCCCAAACTTTCCATTTTCCATGGAAGAAAAAGGGGGAACAATTGTTTTAAGCAGTGAGATGTGCAGGACGAGCTATTGCAGAGGCTGATAGCTTGGTGATGGTTGTATATCATCTACCCTTCATTGGCTCATGAAGCCTATCTCAGCTGAAATGCAAACGTGTGGCATAACATTTATTTTTCATCTTCAGTGCTGATAGTTGTGGGCTTCCTGTGCATCAATAAATTATTTCATTTCCCTATGTTCACCACAGATGTGCTGCCACCAGTTCCAGGCCAAGGGGATAAAACAGCAACCATGCTCTCAGATGGAGCCATTTATAGCAGCATTGACTTCACTACCAAAACCACTTACAACAGTTCAAGCCAAATAACACAGGCTACCCCTTATGCCACAACACAGATCTTGCATTCCAATAGCATACATGAATTGGCTGTCGATCTCCCTGATCCACAGTGGAAAAGCTCAATTCAGCAAAAAACAGATCTGATGGGATTTGGTTATTCTTTGCCTGATCAGAACAAAGGTAACAATGGTGAGTAAGGTTATTATTTCCTCAGGAGTTATTGTCATATCATTTGTGCATGAGGTAGAAATTAGTATTTGTTGTTTGATTCAGTGATTCATTACCAGGTTCACTACCTAAATTAAAAAAAGTAAACCGGCATGTGTTCAGTACCTTGCACAATCCTTACCACCACCGCCACCGCCGCCACCACCACCACCACCACCACACACCAACACCAATTGCTTTCATGCTTTTAGCTCTTCTGTATAGTGATGAGCACTTCATCTCTACTTCCATTAGGACAGGGTAGACAAAACATTCCTATTCTGTCCCACGACATCTGCTTCTGAGTTGCTAACTGCATGTTCTGCATGGGCTTGTGCTGTGAACTAATCACATGATGCCACTATGACCTCTGCCCTTTAACCCTTAGCCTTACTTTACATCCCTGACTACCGATTGGCTGAGGGATTGTCTAATAGAATGCCACACAACCAGTCACAGGATTTCAGCACCACCAGCTCTCACAACAGCTCAGAAAGGAGTGGCAGTCTCTCAGGTTGGTCTCATTACAGTAAGGAGAAATATTTGTTTGTCATCAGCATATGACCTGTGTTCCTAACAACCATGAAGAAATACTAAATCACAACTCACTGTCAGGCATTTACCTTTTAATTGACAATAACGGTTTACCCTAATGATCATGCTTTGGGGGGAGAATAGAAATCACCATCACCCTGTATGCACTAACTGTACAAGGATGTCTTTAAGGAAAATAATGCAATTTTACTAAATGCTATTCATTAAAGAGCGGAAAGTTTGATTGGTCTTGGACCTTGTTTAAGTGTCAAGATGATTTTATAAGACACTCACATATGAAAGTAAGTTCCATGGCATGGACACCAAAATTGCATTTAAATAAAACACAAAATACTGCTGTATTGTGAACATCAGTTATTTATTATGATTTGGGAGATTTTTTGTAATATTAGGGTTCCAGTGATGGGACTTCTTATTTTTGGTCAATTTTCCCAAAACAACATGTAGTGGAACTTTTTTCTAGTGAACAATGTTATTTAGTATAAGGTACTGATAGTGTGCTAAATAAAAATGTTAATATGGGAAATCATTAAAATTTACTTTCTAAACAATCCGTATATCTTTGATATTGTTAATTCTTTTATACTTTAAATGGTAATATATTTTGTGTTCAAGGTAAACTAGGCAAACAATCTATAATGAAAGTATTAAAAAGCACATGTGAGAAAAAAACATTTTATTAGACAGAAATACAGATCTATCATCATGAATATCAGTGATATTCTCCAGTCCTAATGATCCTCACCTGTAAAGTGAAGAGATTGTAGTAGAGACAATCTAACATGCATCCATAACATTTACATTGGGTGTCTGATAACTTTTTCTGCACATTTCTAATTGATTCTATGACTCAATTAGTTTGAGCTGTTCAGATTAATGATATGCTATTTGTTTGTATAAGGGATTTTTAAATACAGGTTTTTAATAAAGGATTATTGTCTATTATGATCTATTATAGGCTACTAGACATCAAGAACATAAAGAGTTAACTCTTTTAGATCATTAGGGTAACATTTAGCAAATTACTTTTCCTCAGGAGAAAGTAGCTTCTCAGTCTGAAAATGTTAATGTTCTCTCTTCCCTTCAAAATGAGCCATTTGCTCTTCTTACCTACTGGGAGGATTGGATACATTATAGAATCCAGAAAATTTTAAACATCTATTATGAATTTAAACTGTCTTAATAACATAGGGCAACTTTCTGAATAACTTTATATGTCATTTATGCTGTCATGTTCATGTATTTATAATGAGTCCCATAATAGTTTGAATAATTAAAAAGCAACTTATCCTAGGTTTTCAATTTATTTAATTCAAGATATGTAAAATCTCATACAAAATATGAAAAGAACCTCATAAGCTGTAAGCCATGGGTAACATAAGATCGTCTATAATTGTTTCATTTAAATAATCGGTATACATCAATTGCCACCTAGTTTTAAAAGTTACCTTTTGAGTAATTGTAAGCAGAACAGGAGTCAAAAGAGTGCTATGGCATTTTTTAATCCATTAATCTCCTGAGTGACATATATATATATACATATATATATATATATGCATTATATTAACTACTTCATCTACATTTGAATATAAAAATCACTTAAATTGGTGATGAAAGCATTTGTTAGAAGTTGAGAGTAAGTGATTATTCTCTTTTCAGTTTAGTCCAATTGTGTTTGATATTACAAAGTTCTGTTTTATTCTTACAATAGCAGGTATGTTTTCTCAGGCTCAAATTTATGATAAAACTGCCCTGTGGACGTTTAATACTATCGTATTATAAGATTTTCTTAAGTTATGCACAGC
Organism: Cabassous unicinctus; assembly: GCA_029593785.1. Classification (NCBI taxonomy): domain Eukaryota; kingdom Metazoa; phylum Chordata; class Mammalia; order Cingulata; family Chlamyphoridae; genus Cabassous; species Cabassous unicinctus. The sequence continues at coordinate 14,441 of JAQZBX010012881.1, forward strand.
AATGAAATCCAACTTAAAATAATCACAGTGATAAAGAAAATTGGTAAAGAAAATTCTTGAGTGAATCTCTCACTCTCTTTGAAACATTTTTATGATTCAATCAATATTTAAGATCTGAACACTTCTGCTAAAAATCCAACCATTAAAAATATAAAAGAAAACCTGAATATTTTAAATTGTATCTGCAATAATAATTATATGTGGTAATTTAATAATAACTAAATAGTTCTACACCAGTGTATTTAAGAATAAATACGTTTAAGTAATTGTAAAATGAGATGTCTTCAAAATTTTCCTTACATAGAAGTATTTGCTAAGATAAACGAATGTAACATCCAAATAAATACATTTTGAATTGAAGGGAGATGGGTCAAATATGTTTGCAACTCATCACAATATGCTACCCTAAAACACATTGCAAGTAGTACTCATCTTAAAATGATTGAGTGTTCTTTGATTTTAAGTAACAAGCAATAGACAGTGGCTCACTTAAGTCAAGATTCAAGTCTCAGGTAAAGTATTCAAGTGCCATAGTTTGTGTTATATGCCAACCACCATCATAAGAGCCCACTTTTAACTCATTGCTAAGAGAATGCAAAGCATATTGATTGATAGTCCTACCGAGAGTTTCCATAAAGAGAGGAAAGTGACTGGATGAAAATCCCCTACAAATTCCCTCTATGTATCAGCTCTGTTTCTGAAACACATTTTTAAATGTGTTGCTTGGAAGGCTAAGTAATATCTTCTTTAAAATTGGGCAAGGACTACAATAAAGTGGGGTTCAGAGCGCCAGAAAATAGTAATTCCCTGTAAAGCTGCTGTGTTCTAATTCTGGCTCTACTCCTGGTATGTAAATGTATATAATTCACATAACACCCAGAAAGAACATCAATTACCTCACGTATAACATGGAGATTTAAGAACTTTCCTATCTATGTTATTCAGTTCAGTTAAGGCAGTAATCACATAATATTTCTAAAAGTCCTATGGAAAGTGAAAAACCTTGTGTATAAATATATAAGAAAGATATAAGGAAGAAAGAAGGTACAAATAGAGAGAAAACTATGAAGGGCTGAATACATTCCTCTTTTAATCAGTGAATTATAGTTCTATACTACAGATATAGACACAATTCTTGTTTGTGATTTTGGTGAGTACATCAATCAGGGATCTCCAGAGAAAAAGAACCAATGGATTATTATAAAGAATTAGCTCATGCAACTGTGGGGACTGATAGTCTGAATTCTGCATATACAAAGAGATTTATTATAAAGTATTGGCTCCCAGTGATTGTGGGGGCTGATGATCCCAATTACAAAGGCCAGAAATTCTGTAAGGGTGATGTTGAAGTCTTGACTGAATTCCTTAAGCTGGAAACTCAGCAAGCAGTCAAAGGTGTAGTCTTGAGGCAGAATTTTCTGATCATTGGAACTCTCAATTCTGGATAAGACATTCAACTGATTGAATGACGCCCACCCACTATACTGAGGGTAATTTCCTTTACTTAAAGTCAACTGGTTGTAGATGCCAATCTCATCTGTGAAATACTTCCACAGGACAAGTAGGCCAATATTTCATCACACAACTGATCAACATAACCTAGCCATGTTGACATGTAAAATTACCCATCACAGTGGGTCATCAGGAAATAAAGGATTAAGGCTCATCTATCTTAAAGACAAAAATTCCAGACTTGTCCCTAAGCAAATTTGTTATTCTTATTCTCAATGTCAGAATATTCCCGGGATTTTCATTGGACCTAGAAGAGTTGGTTGTGGAGAAGTCTTAGGAAAGTGGTAGGAAACTGGGTTTGCTCTGAGGTAAAAGAGATGTGAAAGAGATAATGACTGGCATTTATTGAGCATTCACTCCATGCTAAGCACCTTACATGCTTTATCTCTTTTAATCCTCAAAATAATTCAAAGAAGTAGTAAATTTAGAATATCTGTTTTGCCTTATATTATGTGGAAATTTAAGCAATATCTATTGAGTTACCTATCAAGAAAATGAACAGCTAGACTTCAAACCCAAAGATGAAGCATTTAGCCTCTACACAGATGATACCTGCTTTCCTTTTTCTTTATACCTCCCTTTCTGCCGGAGATAAGTAGTGAAAGAAAAGGTGAAAGCACTTTGTTTGCAGGGAAGTTCTTTTAAATATGCATATTTGCACACTACCTGGATAACGGACAGAATTCCATAAATAGTAATAGTGTACAGGCCTAGTTTAACAGCTTTATCACTTTCTGGTAGTTGAATAAGGTACTACTAAGTTGCCTACTTTTCTAATTTGGTTAATGCAAATCTGTAATTGGTAGAAGAGAGGTGATGGGGTAGACTCCTAGCGAGACCTATATTGTAGATAGCCCTGCTACAAATATTTGATCTTCACAACATTTAGTTCTGGAAAGATAAAGTTCAAAGGGTCAACACCATTCTTTGGAGAAATAGTTATTGGCCGTGTTGGCAGTGATGGGAGTTTAGCTTCCTTGGGAACATCGTTTGTCATTCTATTCAAGAAATACTCATTCCTGCATCCAACTGAAGTCCATTTTAGGAAGAGGCTATATCTACTGAATTTTGGAAGAGTGAAATGTACAGCATGAAACAAATGATAAATTTTATTTTTCTCTATTGCTGTTTCATGTAATTTCGGATATGGTTCATATGCTGCTGAGTTTTTTGTTCATGATTTGTGCAGGGATTCATTTGTATTACAATAGCACTGGAACTGATTACTGTATTTCCATTATGTTTTTTCTTTTTGGAATTTTGTGAAATGTGATGCTTAAAGCAGCTGGGAGCTGTTCTCACTATATGCAAAAATAATTGTCATACATTAATTGTCATGCATTACTTAAAGTCCATAAAATATCACTGTGAAAGATTTACAAGTATCCTTGAGATTATAGTTGATTGATTTTTATCAATTACTTTTGAGAGAAAAATGTTACTCTCCTGAATTTAATTAAATTGACTAAATTCTAATGGAAAATTTTACCCTGTATCCTTAGACACTGCATTTTCTACTGAGAGAGATTATGCAAAAGAGCAACATAAGCACACTAAAATCTGACATTTGAAAGAATTTGTTATGGCCCATTATTTCAACTAACAATGAAAACGTGGAAGCAGCAGACATGAATAAATCAATAAATGTGCTTTTGATACAGCAGCCATGTTTTTGGTTTATTCAGCTCTGCATTAATGTATTGGGAGAAAAACAATATCATTTTGAGTGATTTATAAAAATGTTTTTCTGATTATAGCCTTTTATTGTTTATAGCTTTTAACAAATGTAACATACTGATTCTGGTGTTTTGAAAACATAAATACATCTTCCCATCTGATATACTCTGCTCTGATAATCTGGTATCTCTGAATAAATGCATTATCACTTTCAGGTGGGAAAAGTGGAAAAAAGAAGAAAACTAAAAATTCATCCAAACCACAGAAAAACAATGGATCGAACTGGGCCAATGTCCCACTACCTCCTCCCCCAGTCCAGCCCCTTCCTGGCACAGAGCTGGAACACTATGCAGTGGAACAGCAAGAAAATGGGTAAAAAAAAATTACATACCAACAAAATTGCAAGGATTATACTCCCTATCTTTTGTGCATTTTTGCTCTATCCTATGTTCTCTTATTCTAGTTTCCCTGCTCCTCTCCTACCCTGTTCATTGCTTTATTTTTCCTTTTTTGTTTGCATTGTCTATATATTTTTTTAGCTGATAAATACAAAACAATCCATATTGAGGACCTAGAATCCTTGGCCCTCAAGAGCCTTAGATTGTCCGCAATCACGATAATGCAACTTCCATTTATAATATTGCTTGTTAGTTTGAAAGCAAGTACCCACAGCTCTGTGAACTAAAGAGCCACTCCTGAGATGGGCTGAAAAGGGAATTAAAATAACCTTCTTCATCATCCCTCACAGTTCTCTAATGACTTGATGTCTGCCCATAGCAGGGCGCCCACTGCAGCACTCCCTCAATGGGATAATTGTAGGGATCTGGCCTGTGGGTAGAACTTTAATCATCAGCTTTGATGGGAATTTAGCTGGTTGGAACAATAAAAGTGTTTCAAGCCAATGCATATCTGTAACAAAACCTTTAGAAAATTTTCTTTGAGGGCCTTTAAATGGAACCAGTTTCCTCATTCCATTCTGATCATCTCACAACAGTTTTTTTCCCTCTGTTAGTTTAAAGTGTCAATTGATTTTAAAACAGAAGACACAGGTACTTTTTATTCTCTTCTTCCAAACAGAGCAGGTGGGAATAAACGTACTCAGTCCTTTTCTATCTTAATCTTTCTAAATATTCTGTGTTCCTCAAAATTCCCAATAAAGGCAGTATTTCATTTTCCAAGGTTTTTCTTTGTGTAGAAATATTCTTTACCTAGAAATAAAGTACTTTAATTTATTTGAATAATGGCTTCATTTCCTGTCTTGGTTCACATAAAGATCACATGCACATGCATTTAAAATTTTTCTCTGTATTCTAGTTTTTTTATGTAACTTCTGTCTTTGAGACCTCCAGATTATTTTCCTAATGAAAATTTCTATATCTTGTGCCTTTTCTTTAGGTTATAGAATATATATACATATAGACTGTGTATATGTATTATATGTACAGTATGTACATATTTTTTCTATGCCTTTTATTTTCTACCAAAGAAACTTTATTTGCCTCTCTAGGATTAGCATGCCTATATATGTACATATTATTATTAATTTATTCTTTTAAAACCCACATTTAAAATAGGAAGCTAAGAGTACATCTCTGTCCTCTCTCTCTAGCTTTAAAAAAAATAAAATTATATACATGATCCTATGTAATAATATCAGCAACATAATGGGCCATTGTTATATGAATACTGAGTAAAGAACAAACAGATGTGTATTTCACAGGAAAGAATATTGCAGGACTTAGAAATCTGTATTTTAACTTCAGAGAATGGAAAAATGAAAACTCTAAAGTGGGAAAAGAAGGTAGTGATGTTAAACATTTATAAGCATGAAACCTTGAACTCAGATTGCATGAAAATTGTTGGTAACTAGTTAAGCTTCACTTTTTTCTTTTTCCACAGAGTCTGCTTAGACACTGTGTAGAAAATAACAATGCCCACTTCCCTTGAAATAAAACTAATTCAATCAAAAGAAATGCTAAACTTCTCACTTAATTTTGTTACCCAGCAGGAGAATTGGAGATATTTATTTCATGACTGAAATAAGACATGGTGCAGTTTTTCACTCATTGTTTGTTTGTTTGTTTTTTATGACACAGTTTTTGCAGGGCATTAGGCTATAAAATAAAATTTTTTTACATAACTTAGAATTGCAAATTATTTTAATTTTCATCGACAATGTATGGGATTTGAAATTCTTTTTTTCCTATAGTCCCTAAAAAATCAATTTTATGTTTTAGATAGGTGAACTATTACGTATTTTTGAATATATATATTCAAAGTCTTTGTGGCATGTGGTCAAGTTCTTATTTGCCTTAAGTAAGTAGTATTTTCTGGAAAAGATTAATCATTCATAACAAAAAATAGAGGTTAAGACTCAATCAGTCAGTCATACTGACAGCAGATTTCAATTCCCTTACTCTTTGTGCTTATTTTTAAAGATTAATATGTCAAAGGTCTTGTTTAAATTATTTATAATAAAATACATTTTTTAAGTCAGTATAACAAGAAAAAGTTCAAATTGGTAGATTTTGGGATGATTTTGTCCATTTCTCAATATGCTCTTTTCGCATGTGTGTTTTCTATTTATAAGCCTGTGATACTGAAAAGGAAAGATTAGTGAGCATGTCTTAGATTATTTATACTCCACCAGTCATGATATTAGGATTGGATATTGTGCAGATGAGATCTTGAATAGCATTGTCTATATGCTTTGATTTGAAACATTCATAATTTAGACTTGATTTTTCTTGAAATACAAAAACTTTAGAATTCACCTTTTTTATCTTAATGATTTTTATTTCTAACAGTAAGTCTGCAGTTGTACTCCTCATGGTTGTACACAGTTGTTGTTGTTTTTAACATCATAATAAAGAACTTATTCAAAACATTTTTTCAGATACATAAGAAGTGCTAAGCCCAGTGCTAGGAAGGGAAGCAACAGAGATGAATGAGATGAATACACAATTAATAAGAACGATTTGGTCTCTACCCTGGGGAGCTCACAGGAGAGGGTGGTAGAGATCAGACACTATGGCCCCCCCATACCCCACCCCTCACACACACACAAGCTGTGTTGAATGATAAGCCCTAGAGGAGCAAAGTCTACAAAATAATACTTTGTCTACAGAAAGAGGTAATCACGTGTGCCAGGGAAACTTGGGAAATACTTAGAAAAGATGAATTCCGAGCTGAATCTTGAATCATTAGTCACAAATAATAGTAACAGAATTGCCTGCCATCCTCCAAGGAAGATGAAATATAACCAAAGATAACCAGAAACAGTCTCTAACGTAAAGTAGTCTGTGTGCCAGGGTAGATTGTTAACCAAGGATTACAGCAAAATGCTATTAATGTCAACATTTACTGTATAAATGGAAAGAAATTTCCCAGGCTAAAGGACAAACAATGAAACTGTAATACAAGATGAAAAGACAGAGAATAGCAAATATTCCCATTAGTCTTCTCCTAGCTCCCCCCTGTCTTCCTTTGAAACCCCACCTTATTCCTAGTTAGGGTGAGTTTCCTTTCCTTTCCTTCCATTATTCCTTAAGCTTACCATTCTATGGTAGTCCTCATCATATTGCATTCTAATTGCTTGTCTCTTTCCTTCAGTAATTGGTAGTAGCTCCGTGAGGTTTGTTGAGCTTGAACCATGCATAGGGTGGAAGATAAAGCTGGCAAGGTGCCTCAAGGCCAAATGTGAAGTTTTGTATGTAATCTAGGGATTCTGATCATGGCATTTGGAGGATGGATTGGATGTACTGCATGAGGCTGGGGGCAGGGGTATAATGTGTGGGATATGGCAGCAGAGTAGCTGATATCATGAAAATGTGAAATAAGGGAATGACAGTGGGATGGAGGAAAAGGGATAGGTTTTGGAGATACACCTAGCTCGGAATACTCAAAATCTTGGAAATAGTTTCTCTTGGTTTTCATATAATGTTTAATATTATTTCAAGGAGTGTAGATATCATCAATTTATTTCCAAGCCTTTCTTGGGCCATTTTTCCTCTTAAGACTTCGTGAGCCCCACTTCTTCCAATCTCAGTTGTAGGCTGGCATAGGGCTCATCTCTCTTCTTGGGACTCATTTCTTTCCAGGCTCAGCTGCTCTGTTTTCTTCACAAGGTCAGCTGTAAACTATCAGGCGAATGGCTCATCTCTCCCCGGGACTCCAGCATCAAAACTAACTTCTCTCCTCTGCCGTGTCTTTTACTGTGTTCTCCTGTATATCTACTTCTCTGTGTCTCCTTAACTGAGTGTGCATTTATATAGCCCGCAAAGGGGGTGGGGACTCAAACTGAGTTGCTCTAATGATGTGGTCGAATCAAAGCCCTAATCTTGATTTAATCAAGTAAACATAAAGCCTTTGAATTTAAATCAGTCCACAGGTATCATGCCCAGAGCAACAGATCAGTTTTCAAACATAATCTTTCTTTTTGGAATTCATAAATAATCTCAAACTGCCACATTTTCCAAGTAGAGAATTATTAAATTGTTATTTTAATGCTAGAGCAGTACTGGTAAATGTTCTTTATCATCAATAAGCCTCCCGCAGCTTGAAATAAATATGTTAAAATGTATTAGTTCCTAGCTATAAATATAATGCATTTTAATATAATCATATGATATGAGAAAGAATCCACTAGTAATTGAAAAGAAAACCATTCCTTTGCTTTATTTTTGCAATTAGAGACTGGCAAGCTTCTTTGCTGGTGTTGAACTTTATTGTATTTTTATTAGCAATTTGGTATTTCTATTTGGCCTTTAACAAGTTAGTTCACATGCAACATTGATTTGTTGTCATCTTTATCATTACTCACCAGACAAGACAGATAATATGATGCTTCACACTTCACTGACAATAAGTCAAAGAACAAAAGCTTTTCTAGGAAAGGCTGGCCAAAAGACCTTTTGATTTGGCATTAAGAACATTTTCAAAGTCTTTTTAATGTTACTGCAAGCAGAAGTTGAAAATCCTTCACTCAAATAAGATGTATATCTGTAAATGTGAAGGAAACACTAAAATCAGAGCTACACTTTTCTTAACATTGATAGTCACCTGTTACTCTCTTGCCCTTCAATAGCTGGGTGAAACCTTAGTAGTTGTTGCTCTGAAATGGGTTAAGGCATGAACACCACAGAGGTGATGAACAGTTCTTCCCTTCGTATATTATACACTTTGTACCAACTTCCCTTCATCTATTCTTTCATGATCTTCTCCTAATTATCTCTCTCTCTCCCTCTCCCTGCCCCACCCTCCCTTGCCTCCTACTGCTCAACCAGTGAGATGAATCCATGGACTTTCCCCAGCTGTTCTGATGTCCCAAAGGGGTGTAGAGATTGCTCACTCTTGTTTTGAATTATCTAAATTGTCACTTTGAAGAAAAGACATAGAACAATTGGTGATAACACTCATCCTAAACGGAATAGTTAATGAAATATTTTTGAGTCATTTAATACATTATGTACTATGTTTGCATAATGTGAAAAATAATATTTATATGTTAAGACTATTTGTCTCATGAATGATTTGAATAATAAAAAATGATTTATGAGCAATTACTTACAATTCCTTCTATGTTACTTTAATACATGATGCATATGATATATTACTACATCCTTCTCTATTCTCTATGTATTTTCATTCTATATGTATATATACATTAGATTACTGGAAGTAAGAATACTTTATTACTTAAGAATTTGAGAAACTTTAGGGAATAATTGACTACTTCTATTTGGAAGAATAAATATATAAACATGATTCTTCTTTATTCAAAGGTATAATGTTCCTGGCAATAAGGCAATATAAGTAAAGAAAGTACACTTATACTTTATGGCACAAAAAATTTGCTCTTTTATAACAAATTGTATGTAGAAAATTTAATTATAATTATTGATGTAGTATAACAGCAAGAACTTTAAAACTGAAAGTTTAACATTTAAATTAATGGGCAGTTATACTTCTTTTTGATTAGCCTGTTATACACATTTGAGTTTGACTTAATTTTATAGTTTCTAAAGTCAAATAATTAGATTAAAGAATGAGAAACCTAAACATCCTTACTATTAAATAAATTTGTATTTTCCTTTCAAATCATTAAATATGTCTTAATTACCTACTTCACAGTACTATTTATTTTAGGCGTGTCAAAAACTGGAGTAGTTCAATGTCATAACTACAGTGTGGCTTAAATACCACCTGAATAAAAGATACTGTAAACATATGAAAAGTTAAATACTGAAATAATTAGGCAACTACTAAAGGAAACATCATTGGAAATGGCATAAGATAGTAAAAATCAATTTTAAATAAATGTGCAAAAATATTGTCAGTACAAGTTCAGAAGAGTAACATGTCAGTGCTGGTTGGCTGTGTCACTGAAATCTTTATAAAAGATATGGGATTTAGCCTGTGCCTTCAAGGATCTGTGAGGTTGAATAGGTTAAATTGCAGTGGTGCAGCTTCTTTGAAATAGGTTGAATTCTGTAAATTAACACACCAGGATAGAAAAGTATAAAGATAGAAGAAAACAAACCAATTTATTCTGTGCAGGAGATTCTTTTTGAGAAACTATAAAACTATCTGAAATGTTATGTTGAGGCTTAGACATATGTAATTGATAAAACAGAGTGAAGAGATGTGCATGTTTTCACTCAGACAACACTAATAATAATTGGTGTGCTGGACTGATTAGCAGATGGAAGAAACTAAAAGCAGAAAATCCAATCAGGACAATGGATTACAAACTTTTTAAACAGCAGATAATTTTCTTCACATGAAACCTGTGATCTCTAATGTATAAAAAGTCATCTTTTTAGAGGAATATGTTTTTTTCAGTTCAGATTGGTACTTATTATGTTCAATTAATGGGAAAATAAGTTTAACCAATGGTATTTTCTAATATATAATATATTTTTTTGTAACACACTAGTATGTGCCTGTTTTTTATTCCACAATATAAAAAAAAAAACTGTGCAGAGTCTCTGAAACAGGGTCTTCAGTTTGCAGCTTATTAAAGTGGAAGATTATTTAGGTAGCCTTGGCAAGAGAGCAAAATAGCAATGGAAATTTTTTTAAAAGTCAAATTAAAGCTGACTTTAAAGAAAGCACCTTTGGGATTTGGTGAAATGAATTTAGGGGTCCAAAGACAGTGAAGAATCAAAGATGATTTTGAAACATGGTGAAATATATCATTCTCTGTATAAAATGTCTTGATGACTATCTATCACCCATAGGTAAATTCCAAACTCTAAGAGTTGATGAGGCCCTCTGTGATCTACCCATTCTTGCCTCACCTTTCCTGTCTCATCTCTGACAAATTTTCTTTAATTTTCCAGCTCTTGCCATTTAGGGAACTATGGGGGTTCCTCCAATACTCTACTTTTTCTCCTTCCTTTGGGTTTCCACATGTACTACTGAGAACATCCCCGTTTTTCAATGATCAGGAATAGCCTTGCTTGATCTCAAAACTAGTTGAGAACTCCCTGATCTCATTCCTATAGGACCCTGTATTGGTGTTTATCTGTTAAATAAATAGATCCAATTGCCTGCCACATAATGGTCAATAAATGGATAAGTTCATAGTTATACCAAATAAGTGATATAACACTCAAGTGAAAATATCCAAGAATAATTTGGAAAAATTGCAAGTTAAAATATAGTAGAGTATAAAATAAAAATAATAAAATAAAATATATTACAACACCTTAAGATCTGCTTGATTTCTGAAAATAATGGGACTACAGAGAAGGTGTAAAGAGAAATGCTATTGATTTTTGTAATACAATAAAATCTTTTTGGTTTAATTTTTGGCATTCCCAGACCAATGTCTCTAAATGTTAATACATGCTGTTTTAAAATAATTTTTATTTTTTTAAGCATATGAGAGAGGTTTTGAATTTCCATTTTGTAGATTTTAATATAGATGATGAGATAAAAGGAAGCATTAGTTTCTACTGAGAAAATTAAGAGAATCAAAAGGATGTTAAATACATTTTGTATCACAGAATCTTGATGACTGACATATAATAAGGAATGAAAGGTTGGCATAAGATCTAGAATAAGACTAAATAAAATTCTCAAGCACTTCTTAGATGATCAGTCAGCTCTATTGGCACAGTCTCTTCATGCACAGGAGGAGCAGGAGAAGAAAGTGGTTAAATCTGCAAGCACTCATATTCATTAATTGTCTTTAATTAGCACTTTGGTTTTTTTCACGTGAGTAAATTTGTTGGAAACGTCTTGCCTTTTGTAACTGTGAGGCAACAATTAGCTAATAAGGTCTTTTAAGAATAAATTGTGATATTGAGATAAATGTGAGTATGCTTAGAAATTAAGATAACAGGTGATTTAGGATGATAGCACCGGTGTGTGTTTGTATGTGTAAGTGCGTTAATTTTTCTCATAAAATTTCAGCTATGACAGCGATAGCTGGTGTCCTCCATTACCAGTACAAACATACTTACACCAAGGTATGGAAGATGAACTAGAAGAAGATGAAGACCGGGTCCCAACGCCTCCTGTCCGAGGTGTGGCTTCTTCTCCTGCTATCTCCTTCGGACAGCAATCCACTGCAACTCTTACTCCGTCGCCACGGGAAGAGATGCAACCCATGCTCCAGGCTCATCTGGATGAGTTGACAAGAGCCTATCAGTTTGATATAGCAAAGCAAGCATGGTAAATATCCTTGTTAGGTCAGGAGATACATGCTTTCCATATATGAATGGAAGAACTGCTCTTTCAACATCAAATTCACAAGACATTGTCATAGTTGGGGTTAGAAATATTTTTGCACTACTTTTGAATCATTTAGATATGGAAATTGACTGCAGATATGTTAAATATGCTGACCAAAGTCATATGACAAGTTAGTGAACCGGGGCAAGAATTCATGTCTGCTGAATTTTAGGTTAAAGTGCTTTTGACTACACCAGAATCTTTTCTAATTTACAATTTAGCTTCAATTAGCTTATCCCTGGACTTACTTTCAATGCCATTCAAAGTGTCTGCAATTAATTCTGTATGTGATTATGATTATGCAAGTATAATCTTCTGCAAATCACATATGGTCAGTGTCAGTTATGCAAAATCCTTTTCTGTGCTGAATTAAATGAGTCCGAAAAAAACAACATCAGTAGCAGTAAGTGCATCAAAAAAATACCAGAGTACATTCAAAACCTAAAATTCCCTTTTTCTGTTTAATCCATAAACTTTCATAAGCTGTAGATCACATTTTACTTAGATATTCTATGAAAATATCACAGAGACTAACTCTTAAAATTTTGTGCAGTTTTTTGTTCTCTTACCTTTCCAATAGTGACATATAAATCTGACTCTTGAAAATAAAATCTCACTGACGTTGATTTATTTTCCTTAGATTTAGATCATGTGTTTGAAGTTATAGTAAAATTTTATAAAATAACATTTGCATCTTTTAAAAAATAGGTTTAACTCCTGGAATAAGTTAACAATGAGATTGTTCTTATTCTCACTATTAATGAACTATTTAGTGTAAAAATACAACCCAATATAATGCAGAGATAGCGAAACCAGGAATATCACTGAAAGTTTTAGTTTTATTATAAACATAATTTCTTTTCTTAGAAAAAGAGTTTCCTAAACATTTTCTCAAACATTCATCATATGCTTTCTCAAAGGTCAATGACAGTCTACAGTTAAACAGTATTACCTTCATTAGGTTGCTTTATAAAACACTATTTCAGCTGAAACCATCTGCTTTAAGATTCACAGAATTTCATTTAAGTTCACTGATAAAGCTGTGCATTATAGTATATTAAAGTTTGGACTCTTAACTTAGGGTTTCTCATTTAGCAGACTTTTGGATTTACCTGGGGAACTTTAAAATATATTAATGCTTAGGCCCTACCCCTTAGAGATTCTTACTGCTTGATTTGGGGTTTGGGGACAGCCAAGTTTGGGACACCACCATGGAGGTGAATCTGTCATTACCTCTTACAGCTGTATGAACTTGAGCAACTTGTTTAACATTTCTGTGTTTCAGTTTCCCCCTTTGTAAAATGATGGTGATGATAGTGGTTATCTCATATACAAAGTTAGAGGGCAGTCTCCACGACCACCCCATTCTGAAAGCAATTGCAAGTTTGTCGGTTCCCAAGAACACCTTCGTGTTTGATAATTCCCTAGAAGGACTCATAGAACTCACGGAAAACACTGTTAGACTCATGGTTACAGCTTATTACAGTGAAAGGATACAGAGATACATGGGATAGAGTTCAGAAAAGTTCCAAACACAGAGCTTACAGATGGCCTTTCCCAGTGGAGTTGTGAACTTTGTGACTTTCTTCGCAACAATGTATGATAATGCACAGAAATTATCATCCAGGGAAGCTCCCCCAGCCTATGTGTTCAAGTCTTAATGGGGCTCCAACATGGTATATATTGTCAACTACCCATGTGGCTGCCCTTAGTTTCCAGCTCCTCTAATGGCCAAGCTGATACAATGTGACTCCAAGGCTCTGCTATAAATCACATTGTTCAAATTTCTAAAGTAGTCTAAGGCAGTCAGGTAAACAGAAACCCTTTAAACAGGCAGGACATTCCAAGAGTTTAGATTACCCAGTATCTGAGAGCCAGCCAGACCTATCTTTGGGCAAGGCTGAATTCTTTACTACACATCATAGTTTCTATAAGAATCAATAGAGTTCACAGTTGTACAGTTCTTGGTACAGTGCTTGACTGTATTAGGTGTTATCAGTGCTTTGATTTTCATCTGCGTTGTTCACTGCTATCTTTCCACACTTAGTAAGTGTTTGATAGATAGTGGTTAAATGAGTGAACTAGTTCATCTCCACCTGCTCTAGGTACCAAAAGAGCAGACACTGTTTTCTTTCTCTAGGTTCCTACTCAATCTAGCAATTCTCCATTATGCTTTTGCTAACTCCCCATGCAAGAGCTATGTGTTCTCACATAGGACCTTATCCTTCTGGTATGGAAGTGCCTTTCTGTCTGGACTGGGCATCAGAATCATGGGAGGAGATTCTCTTAGTATTGATTTGCTAAGTGAACAGAACATTGACTGTCCCTTAGAAGACATTCGCAAATATTATGTACTCTCTTCCTATATTTCCCTTTTTCTCCCAATTCTGCTGAACTCAGTAAACTTTTTACCTCTTAAAGTATATTTGTTCCATCAGGAGTTGACAAAAAAATATATAGGACTAGAGTATCAATCATTTCTGTCCTTCCCAGAACCAAAGTCCATACTGTTAAAGAAGAATTAATAATGCATATAAATATTGCCTTATATTCTCTTATTCAAAACTTGGATGACTCCACTCCTGATTCAGGAACAGAATTTGAAGCAACACTTAGAGCAAGATGTGTTCATCAAGATTTTCTGTAATAACAGGATATTTGCTTTTTATTCCTGACTTTGCGGTTAATGAGTTGAGATACATTGAGTTATAACTTGGGGCCTCAAATTCCTGTTATTGTTACATTAGAGATGTGGGCCTGATGATACTGAGGTAATGTCCAGAACTTTAAAAAATTTTTTACACTGAAAGATAGAGAACCTTAACATTAGAGTAGGTTACAAGTTCAAGAATATATTTGAGATAGGATATTAAACTAATTTTAGAAGAATAAAATATTTCCCTAAAATGCAAATGATAAACGTGATCTTTCATCATTAATTCAAAAGCTAAGAGTAAATATGTATAACACTTGTTTTTCATTTCCCTTTAATAACAGGAGTCCTTTATATGCTTTTGTATCAAGTCAAAGAAAAGAATACACAAATAAATGGCGTATACTCACTCTTTAATGACAGTAATAAATAGCAATGAATTGCTTTCATTTAGTATCCTACAGTTTAGAAGAAGCTCTAAGTAGTCACAGAGCCAATAAACTGAACTCCAGTGGTTAGCTCCACATTTAATTAGCAATGTGATTTAAAACAAGTCCCTTAAAATTTGAACCTCACTTTGATAAATTCTAAATCCATGTCCTATCCGCTTCACACATGTGACACCTTTTCCTTATAAGACCCAGCAGACCCCAAGGGTTAAAGTTGAGAAGAACACGGACAGTAAACTAGGAACAAAATCATTAAGTTCTTTTGGGGGGAAAATATCAGCTTTAAATAGTTAATGTGTGACAAATAGCCCTATTCTCCTTTGGATAATTTATTGATACAAAAATATTTGGTCTGCACTTTTTTCTCTGCTTATCACCCCATAAATATCAATAAAAGAGTTTAAGACTCAATAGTGATCTTTTTGTGTGAAGCAGGTGTACGTAACCCACTGTTTCAGAAGTGTAGGAAAACACTGTAAGCTCCAAAATTAGTTAATTGCATGTAAAAAGACAGAATTAGTTATCGTGATTCTGTAGCTAACATGACTCTGTAGCTAACATGCTGTTTAAGTCTAATGAAAAGTTTGTTGGACTTTAAATGTCTTACAATGTTTTTTTTCTGTTTCAATTCTAGGCACATTCAAAGCAATAATCAACCTCCACAGCCCCCAGTTCCACCATTAGGTTATGTGTCCGGAGCCTTGATTTCCGATTTGGAAACAGATGTCCCAGATGATGATGCTGATGATGAGGAGGAAGCTTTAGAAATCCCCAGGCCCCTGAGAGCTCTGGAGCATACTCCTGGATCCAGTATGGACAATCTAGACAGCTCTGTGACAGGTAAAAGAACCAATTTAATAGGAATAACTGACTGACCTCTTTGTAACATTGAAATGCATCGAAAATCAAATACTTGCCTATGTAAGATTTATTCCACTCCATTTCTGTAACATTTAAATATGCTAATATTAAACACCAAATTCAAAAAGGATTTGGAAATACTTTTCCTTTGCTGCAGAAATGATAAGAAAATTCATGAATTTTAAAAAAGCTTTAAAGACATGAAAGAAAACTCAATTATATCCAGGGCTTTCATGAAAAGTTCACTCTACTGGGTAACCAAGTCTATTACATAAAAAAAACTTGAATTTCAGAAATGATATAGTTTGTATATCAGGAGCAACATACAAAGTGAATATAATCTTAAAATGCTTCTTGATATTTCTCTCTGTAAAATCATTCACTGATGAAAATAAGCAAATTCTTCAGAATAAGCCTCTCTAAGGTTGCACAAGAGTAGAAAAATGTATAGTGAGATCCACCATACATTATGCATTTCATATTGCTGAATTCTGTAATTGTTCCTTTCCTACGGAATATAGTTTTACTATTTACTCCTTTGGCTACCTCTTGACCTTGCTCATTAACTGATAGGCTGTAATTTGCATTCTCCTATTATGATCCCAGGACTGATGAATGAACTATTTCCAAGGATATACATTTATTGAATTTTGTTGGAAAAATTTAAACCCAAAACGTGGATATGGAGAAAAGTAAAAAATTCAGTCTTTTTACTTCAATTAAGTATCCGTCTTTTGATACTAAAAATGCCTCATCCATGACTATAAAGACATGACTACTACGAACTTCAGTCTTTGTGTTTCATTTGAGACATTTCAGAACCCTCCCCCATTTCTATACTTACCTTGATGACATTTTTCATCTAGGAGTGTTTTAATTCCTTCCCACTTTATTTCTGCCCCAACTGCTTTGTAACATTCACAGATTTTGTACTGTGTTAAGAGTTCTGCAAAAAATGATGGAAACTGATTTAGGACAGTGATAAAGAAACATCATTACCTGTTATTTTCCTCCACATCCCCTCCTGAATTACACAATGTGTGAGGCATGAGCCCACTTTTCAGTTTTTCCTCTTACCCAGGTGCTAGTCAACTTGCCAAACTAATTAAGATTTAACAACTGCAGATATACAGCTGTGATATGAAATACAGATCCAACTGAAGATGGCAGAGGACAAGTTTAAATCCTCGAATGCAGAGAGCCAACTTATTAGTGCACTCTTACGTTAAGCCCCTTTGCCTAAATTTCTAGCATAATCTCCTTCAGAGTAAAAGTCTACATATTTTTGTATATCTCACTAATGAAAGTGAACTCTTTTCCATTAGAAATGCAGTAAAATAAATAGTAATGAAAAAATCGGCTATTATCTATGTACTTCTCTTATTGAATATTATAATGTCAAATTTGATAAATATCTTCGTAAATCAATAAAATGCCATTTTGCACTTTCACATGTCCACCTGTTACTAACATGTTAGACTCTAATGTAACTGAGGTTAAAAAAAAAACAATCTGCATTTCTCTTGTATAATGTTCATTCCAAATGAAATTTTTATTGCTAAGAAAGTCTGTTTTCCTACTTGAATTCACCTCTTAATTACTGCCATCTATAAAAACCTCAGGGTGTTTAGGTATGTATTCCATGATGAATTCATCCTATGAATAATCCATTTCCTTAGTAAAAAGAAGTTGCACTCTCTACACAAAGGTAACCAGGTAGGAAACCTCCACCCCTCCTTTTTGGTCTTGCTCTACAATAAGTTTGTGAGGAAGGTAAGATCAAGGATTTAATTGGCATTCGAAGGTTTAAGTGTAATTTAAATAAATGCAAGGTAAAAAAAAGAAGTATATATATTTTCCAAAAAAAAGGATTGGGTGTATTTATGTAAGGTGTGTGCATGTATGTGTGTTTAGTGCATGTGTATACAGGGTGTTTGGGCACATGTAGGGTGTTGAGTGTATAAGGTGTCTGGGTGTGTACCTGTAGGTTGGGAGGCCTTGAGGTGGATCTATAAATGGGCTGACTGTTATGAAAAGCAGCTTGCTAATGAATAATGTTCTAAAGTGCTTAGGTTTTGATCAGATACTTAAAGCTTAATTTAGTGGTGCTGAATGAGATGGGCAATAAAACAGGCACCATTTCCATTGGCTTTTTATTTTTTTAAGCGGTAAGTGCCCACAAAGAGGATTCTGATCGTACCATAAATCACTTTGATTTCTAAATTTGTTTATGGTTGGAACAAATTGGTCATTTACTTTCACCTGAAATTCCCTGGTAGATATTTTCATTTTCATGAATCTAATATCACTTCTATTAAATAGAACTAACAATTATGTTCCATTCCCTGGAATTCTAAAGCCAATCAGAATGATAGCCCAATGATAGCACTGTGATGGGCTAATAATAAGCCTGTTTATAAAATTATGCAGGATTTTACTTGCCCATATTGTAATCCAACAGCTGCCACATTAGGGAACATCGGCTTTTAATAATGTACAGAGACCATCTTTGTAAAGAAATAAGCACATAAACTCCAAATATTTTTATAACAACTAAGTAATTTGTGGTGGACTTGTTAAATTTTTAAATTATGGTTTATGATTGGAAAGGTCAAGAAAGGAGGAAAATACCAGTATTTCCATTTCGCATGATCTCAGTAATGGGAAATATGTATTTGCATATATGGTATAATTTTTTATTTATCCCCCCAAAAAATATTTATTTAAAGCCTATTATTTCTAATTATTTGGCAATGAAGTTAAGATTCAATAATAATAATAATAACAATAACTAGCACTTAGATAGTATGACTCAGACGCTCTTTCCAGTTAGTGGCCTGTTTTTGTAGGGCTCATTGAGCAAGAACAGTTTTGAATTTTTAAAAAAAGTTGTAAGAAAGAAGAAACAACAAACAGGAACAAGGAAAAAGGTAGGACAGAGACTGCAAAGCCTAAAAGAGTTATTATCTGGCACTTCAGAGTAAAAGTTTACTAACTCCTGTTCTAAGGTCTTACCATATATTAACTTATTTGATCCTCGCAACCTTATTATCATTTTATTGATAAGGCAACTAAGTCACAGAAAAGTTTAATGTCCTTTTCAAGGTAACCCCCCTGATAACTGGCAGAACAATGTTCAAAATCAATCAGTCCTGCTCTAAAGATAAATTCATAAGGATCCTTGCTTGGGATGTGCCCGACTTTTTTCTAATCTCTGGAATTAGTGGATGGTCTATTACTTAATGTGAGAATCTCTCTTGTTATTCACACATGCATACATATATACATAACATACATATATGTGTATGAATATGTATTTATACAAACATACCATATAATTTTTCTCTTGAAAAATTAGTCCTTACCCTATACATTTAAATCAAAATGTTTATTTTTATATGTCATTTTAGTGACTCATGCTAATAAAATTCAACTCTATCAGCACTTTTTGTAGAGATATCAGTTTCATAATTTTTATTTTAACTTAAACTCCTAATTTACACACATTTGGTTATAATAAAGAACAAAAATGTTTTGATTATCTCACATCACCCTCTGGTTTGGGCTAGAAAATACAAACACTTGACTTTTCCAGTCTTCAGGAATATGCTTGTAATAGTTCTTCCTAAATGTCAGACCTGTCATCTCTGGTAACAGAGAGTGAGTGCCTACAGTTCTTTCTATAACTTCCATGGTGGGAGTCAGTGGTAAGTGTTTCCTGAATATAATGACACCACCATAGAGAAAAAGAAACAAAGGCCATGGGAGAGAGGGCAGGAGGAAAAGGTACTGGCTGAGCATGTGGCCAGGGTTCTAACTGCCACACTGATCACAAAAAGTAAGATTGAGAGTAAGTGCTGTTAAGTGAAACAAGTGAGAGTTCCCTTGACTGCTGAACTCCACATAAATAACACAGCTGAAAGGAAATTGTCCCTCTGTAGTTTCTGTATTTTATGTCTTTAGAGACTTTTGCTGGAACTCCCATACCAGATCAGTATGAAAACAATAAAACCTGGCAGTCTCACCACCCAACTCGACCACACAACTTTTAGAGCCTTTCCCGCTAAAATCGGACCCTATATATTGCTTTTGCCACAAAAATATTTTGTGTTGAAGGAAATGTCAGACATAATGCTGAAAGTAATTAAGTCATTTTCTAAAGACTACCTCAACCACTTTGATGTATTGAAAAACAAATTAATTATAGACTTCAAATTTTAACAGATAAAAGGGAAATATTATATGTGCAATTCTTATATGGTTGAAACAAGTTAACAGGTGTCATATATCCCAAGGAAGAGATTTTTTAGTTGCTTATTTTAGTTTCCATATATAATACACATCCCTTTCTCTTTGAGGAATGTGGGGGAAATTGCTGCATATTCAAAATGTTTGAGTGAAATAAGGACTTCGATAGATAGACATGGCTTCTACATCTGGGCAGAGGTCAATATTTGGATTGATTTGTCCAAAGACATTTATCGCTGAAGATTTTTACTTAACAGATAGTTAGACAGATTGCACATTAACGGGAAGAGTTCCTGGATTAAATATTGGCTGAAAAAATGAGGAGATAGCTAGTTTTTGTATCTCATAAAAATGGTAATGCAACAATTAGCAGGGTCATATTATAAAGCACAGACTTTACTCTAGCTTAATGGATCTAAGGATAAGCATTTATCAGCAAGGAAGGATTTAGCATAAAATGACATGTAAATGAATTGATGACTGATCATAAATTAATTTTAGTGCTGAAGGTATAATAGAGACACAGAAAGATGCCACTTTATCATGGTATTTTACTGCTCGGTAATATTTGAGCAACAACTTAATGTCCTATGTGCATTTCTTCTTTAACAGCCTGAATAAATTTGAGATTTTTTTTTTACCTTTCAGCAATTTTAAACCTGAGAAATCTGGAAAGATTGAAAATGTAAACACAAATAAATTTTACCATGTGATATAAATTCATTTTTCATTAGATGTTTAAATATGTATTGATTATGTTTGGGCTATAAAGTGTCACATTGGTATGGATTGCTTGTAATTTGCAAAAATTCTGTAGTTGAGCTGTTTTTACCTGATTAGCATTTTAATTTTTATGTTTATATTTACATTTATGAAAGAAAACCAAGTATCACAAAAATTGCTTACTTTTTTAACACATGAATCAATGTCTTTCTTTTCTTCCTATCATTGTTTTCTCTTTTTGTCATTGTTTACCTAAGTCTTCAGATCATTCTTGATGTGTAAATCTAAAGGAAGTGGAGTAATGGAAGCCACAGAGAGGTGAAATCAGTAATAGTTAAATAGATGTTAAGAATTTTAAAGCCTGGAGCAAATGTAATATGTAATACATCTTATATACTTTTTTTATTCATGGGTTGTTGACAAATATCTTTAGAGATATTTCTTGCAAATGGACCCATTCCATATCTCATACCCAAATAGAGGAGAGGGGTATTAAAGACAAATCCAGAGAAACAGAAAGACAATGAAAGAGCAAATTAATTTTCCTCTGTTTATATTCCTTGCTCTACATTTTGAAAGCAAACACAACTGCCCTAACCTGAGATGCTTCACTTTCTTTAGCCTGAGGCAATTAGGCTTCCTGTTGCCCACCATAACCAAATCTCAAAGGCACACTTCTCCTCAATTCTGAAGTCATCTATCTAATCTCTGTGCTCCTGTGGAGTGTAGAGAGGAAAGAGTAGCTTGTGTTCTTTCCGCATTAATCAACGCTTACTTGAAGTCCTGTATACCTTGCTACCCTCTATTCCCAGACAAGGGATGGTGGGGGATGGAAGCATCAGGAAAAACTGCATGGATAAATGGTACTACTGGGGCCATGGAGAGGAACATTAAAGGTTGAGAGAAAGAGTAGAGGCAAAAGACAGAAAGTAGATGAATTGTTTAGGAAATTGTAAATATTTGTGTGGAAATCCTCATCTGAAGGACTCATTGCAGGAAGAGGACAGAGGTGTTTTTAGAAAGTCAAACAAACTGTGAGAAGGCCTCGCAGGATGGCGTTTCTTTAGTGATACTGCTGTGGCACAGGGTTTTATCCTAAGCTTTGCAGGTTGAGAGACTAAATTTGTCAACTTGCTGGATCCCCAGACTGAAATGACACAGCAAGCAGGCTTAGAGGAAACAGACCCAGCAATTTCTTTGCTGGGTATAATGGAGAGCAAAGAAATTTTAAAAATTGGGTTAAGTAAGTTAAGAATGGTGAGCATGGATGGAAAAGTTACTTTTTGTTCTTAATTGATGTCCTCAGACTGTAACTTCATTACATTAATTTGTATAAAGTATTGATAAATATCATTATTCAAGAGTATCAAGGCATAAACAAGAAACATATAAATGAATTTTGTACTTTCTCATTTTGGATGATTCCATCATTGCTTTCTCCACTATCCAAATAATCAACAAGAATTGACTAACATATTTCTTATTTAATAATAATGAGTTCTTTAGAGGATATTCTTTTTCTAGGTAAAAACTAGGAAAATACACATTAAATAGTATTACATATAGTATTTATAGTAAATAATGAAAATGTTGACATTTAAGTCAATTTGCTGATTTTTTTTTAAATTTCTATTGTATGATATACCTGAATAAGAGATATGAAAATGAATAAAAGATATTTCCTAACCTCCAGAAGTCCACAACCAGAAGAGGAAACATGTATGCAACAACCTGTAAAATAGGGAAAGACTTGATATGCTACTTGTATGCATAGAGTGTTTGGAAAACATGGGACACAGAGAGATTGTCTCCTTAAGACAGGTGTGTAGACATAGTTAAATAAAGAAGATAAAGAGGATGGCATTTGATTTGGACTTTAAAAGTGTGGCCGTGGTTGATAGACCTAGTAACAATCCAGAAGTGTGATCAAGGAATGAGCAAGGTGATACTGTGCAGGTGAGGCAAGGGGACTGCTCAGGCCATTAGAGGGAATGGAGCTAGACATGTAGCTTGTGGCTAGATATTGGAGAACGTGAATGCCTATTTCAGAGTTTGCACATGGCATTGGTAAAGAAGGAACAAAAATATATGACAGGTGTTTCAGGAAAATAACTTGGATGACAACACAGAGAATATGAACATGAGAAGGAAATCAGGTATGGCTCAGAATGGAATTGGAGATGGAAATTGAAAGGAGACAGAAATGGAAAGGAGATGCTTGTTTAGAGAGTGAGTTTGAGAGAGCAATAAGGTTTTGACAAGGTTTTATTAGCAGATAGATGTTTGGCAGACATTTGGAAATACAGAAAACCAGCCATGGGAGGGATGAAGACTGGGTTTTCAAATGTTTCAAAACTATTCTCAGTTCTAGATTTTTGTATTCTTTTGTGACCACTCACTATATCACTTTGATTTTTTTTTTCTTATCTACTGTAGTATTATGTTGCAAAGCCTACTGCACCATTTCTCCTTTCATTTTGGGTTGTTGGTCCTTGACTTGTGATTACTGCCCCAAAAGTGGTTCTCTGAGAGGAGCCTCACTTGCTGCTGTAATCATGGCTTCCTTTAATTGGCCTGTGTCAAGGGAATTTGTTTGGAAAGTAAAAAGTATATCTCTGTGCTTTTGGCAAATAGAATCAAAACTCTGTCTTTCTCTGCTATACTTAACACCCTTTTAACTTCTCAGATTTTTCTAACCCCTTTGGTTTCAGTTTTCTCTGTCCTGGCACCTTGACTAAAATGACAAATACTACATCACAGCAATACCCTTAACTATAGTGTAGGCTCTTAAATATTAGAGAAAAAGTAAATAATACATAGCACATGACTTTTATAGCTTTTATGTGAATGTGTTTGGTTGATTTAGAATACTTAAATTAGCTTCTTAGAAATACTTTTTAGCTCTGCTTTAAAAAAAAATTAAGATAAGCAACACTCATTAGTTTGTGTCATAATTAATGGCACATCAACTTAAATATTGTAATATTAATTTTTATTAAGTAATAGGTAAAATTCCTTTTTATAGTACAGCAAAGCAGAAACTACGTTTGCCATTAAATTTTCACTGTGCTTTTGTCTAAGAAAAAAATATAATTGTAAAAGACTTGCTGGAAAAATTGAAAATAAAACTTACTTCTCAGTATCTTCACATTTTACAGCTCTTAACTCATGAATCCACAATTCTTTTCCTCGATTTCCCTGTTGCATGTTGCAGAAAAATTCACATTTATGCTGGTGATATTCTTCATAATGCCTAATTTTCTAAGGTAAAAAGTAGTATTAAAGAGAAAACTGGAGTTCTTAAAATAATAAAAACAACAAAAACATATTGGGCATTGAAATTAACAGAACTTTTGAAAAATACTTTTTTTCTTATGTTCTAAGTAAATTTGTTTTGGTATTGTCTCCAGGTTTTTCATTGTTTATAACATTTTGCTGTTATTTCATGACTGCGTTTTACATTTTTAATTCTTGAAATACTTGTAGCCCTTATATGGTTTACAAATGTAGGCATCATGCAGGTTATTGTTGGAGTCTGTATTAAATTCAAAATGTATTCACACTATTTCTTCAACTGAGTCCTTGATAAAGTTACTTTAAATACAATGTAATTTGTTTCAAGAAAAGTGCTTTTCTTTGAATTGTAGAAACTTGAAATGTGCATAGCAATTTTTTTTTAAATGATCATGTAACAATGTAAACATTGTAATGATTGAAGCACGTGGAAATTGCTTTGTTCGTGTGCAGCAAACTATACAGGTTTTAAATGAGATTCAGTCTTCTGTACTAAAAATGCTTTAAAAAATAGATGATTGCATATGGATGAAGAAGTCATGATAAAACCAAATTTATCTTATCTGTACAAGCAGATAAGATATCCAATATATACAACTCACTAGACAACTACATTTGTTTTTAGGTTCAATGGTAAATGGATGGGGCTCTGCATCTGATGAGGATCGTAACTTTTCTAGTCATAGATCTAGTGTAGGTAGCTCCTCAGATGGCTCCATCTTTGCCAGCGGCAGTTTTGCACAAGCACTGGTGGCAGCAGCAGATAAAGCTGGTTTTAGGCTGGATGGAACCAGCCTTACAAGAACAGGTTGGTAGATTCCAAGTCAACACTTTTTGCATGAAGGAATCTTGTCCTTTGGACACTGAGCTATTTTTCTCCTATTCTTTCTCCTTGGTGAGTCTGACTGCAGGGCTTTCTTCAATGTGCATGAACATTGAATGCTCAATCACCAGATGCTTATTTTGCAGAGCCAGCCATAGGCTCTTACTCACCACCTTCCAGCCCTTATTTTGCTCTCTCATCGTGGTACTGCTGATTAATTGGGAATTGCTTCCTTTTTATAGTACAGCAAAGCAGCAACTAAGTTTGCCATTAAATTTTCAATAACTCACACTGCAAAATCCTCACACAATCAATAGTGTACCCAATGATTAAAATTATTCAGCTTTCATCTCCATTACTTTCCTTTTCCCCATCTCTTTCTGCAAATGCATATTCTGGGAAGGCTTTCTCAGCATGGGGTTAATGGGTCTAAAGCTATCAGTCTAACAGTTAAAATGGCTGATGGTCTTATTAATTGTTTGGCTATTAAGATATTTAATCCAATACTTTAATCTTTGTTTTAAAGGATGCTAATTATAAAATACACCAACTGCATTAGCAAGCCGAGTAAAATGATGATTTGGTGTGTATTGCTCTTTGGAGCAATCTAATTTTGGATTCCCAGAGTAATAAGTAAAGAGATAGACCAGTTGTATCACTTTTCATATCTGATCAATCCACAAGAAAGAAATGGGGAATTTGTTCTAATAATAGATGCGAAATTTGTAATCATTTGTTTTACTGAAACAAAATCACTTTGACATTATGCATGCTTTTATGTGAGTATGTGTTCTTCTTATGTAAACATATAAGAAAGTACTGATAATGAATCAAACTGAACTACTTTAAGAAACTAATGAAACGTTAAGTAGATTTTGGTCTTAATAGTATTCAAATTGTAAAGTAGAATAAAGCAAAGAAAGATGACTCTAACACTTGAGTAAACTCTCAGATTGTAAAAAATGAGCCTTGGAAATTTTCTTTAAATTATACCATCAGGGTTGCTTTTGAGCATGCATTAGGTATCTTAAAAATAAAAAGGATTTCCCAAGCATTGCAGAGGTTTATTTTTTACATAGCATCCAAACTAAAACATATTGTACTATAACGGTTATTTGAATTTTCTTGCTTTATAAGGCATAAATCAGAAACTTTA
>JAQZBX010012882.1:0-22778 GCA_029593785.1 Cabassous unicinctus
CTATATATTCTTACCCATTCTGCCAGTCTTTGTCTTTGGATTGTGGAGTTTAATCCTTTAACATTCAATGTTATTACTCTATAGGCAGTTGTTAATTCACCCATATTCATCTTTGTGTTTTATCTGTCACATCTTGTTTTCACCACTCTTTTTTACATGTTTAGTTACTTTTGCTGATATAATCACCATTTCTAGACTCTCTTACAAGTCTCTCTCTCATGTCTTGTCCTATCAGTCTGTAGCACTCCCTTTAGTATTTCCTGCAAAACCAGTCTCTTAGTTACAAACTCTCTCAGTTTTTGTTCATCTGTAAATATTCTAACCTCACCCTCATTTTTGAAAGACAGTCTTCCCAGATGTAAGATTCTTGGCTGGCAGTTTTTCTCTTGCAGTATCTTAAATATATCATACCACTGCCTTTTTGCCTCCATGAGCACTTAATCTTATTGGCATCCCTTGTATGTGAGGAATCTCTTTTTCTTGCTGCTTTCAGGATTCTCTATCTTTGGCATTCTGATCAGTATATGTCTCAGAGTAGGTCATTCAGGTTTATTCAGATAGGAGTACATTTTGCTTCTTGGACACAGATATCTATGCCCTTCAATAAGTCTGGGAAATTACCTCCCATTATTTCCTCAAATATTCATTCTGCCCTCTTTCCCTTCTCTTCTCCTTCTGGGATACACATGCACATATATTTGCACATCTCTTGTGATCATTTAGTTCCCTGAGACCCTGTTCAATGTTTTCCATTTTTTCCCCATTATCAGTTCTTTTGTATGCTTACTTTTGGAGGCCCCATCTTCAAGCTCACTGATGCTTTCTTCTGCCTTTTAGAATCTGCTGTTATATGCCACCAGTGTATTTTTTTAAAGAATTCCATTAATGTTACATAAAAAATATGGGGGATTCCATATGCCCCACTCCCTACCCCTTGCACATTTTTGCACATTAACAGCATCTTTCATTAATGTGGTATATTTGCTACAATTGATGTACACATTTTGGAGCATTGCCACTAAGCTTGGATTATAGTTTACATTGTAGGTTACACTCTCTTCCATGCAATTTTGTAAGTTATGACAAGATATATGATGGCCTGCATCTGTCATTGCAATGTCATTCAGGCAATTCCCAAGTCCTGAAAATGTCCCCATGTATTAGTCAGCCAAAGGGGTGCTAATATGAAATACCAGAAATGGGTTGGTCTTTATAAAGGGTATTTATTTGGGGTAGAAATCTACAGTTACCAGGCCATAAAGCATAAGTTTCTTCTCTCACCAAAGTCCATTGCCACGTGTTGGAGCAAGACATCTGCTGACATTTGCCAGGGTTCAGGCTTCTTGGGTTCCTCTCTTCCCGGGGCTGCGTTACTCTCAGGGCTTAGCTCCTCTGTTTCCTCCACAAGGTCAGCTGTAGACTACCAGGTGAATGGCTCACTTCTCTTCTCCTAGGGCCTTCTGTCCAACATCAAATCTCCAACATCAAAACTCCAACTTCAGAACTGCTGCAACTCTGTTCTTTGTGATGCCTTTTATATATTCTTCCCCCACCCACCAAGGGGTGGGGCTCAATGCCCTACTGATGTGGCCTAGTCAACACCCTAATCATAACTTAATCATGCCCAGATTAACAGATCAGTTTACAAGCATGATCCAATTATATTTTTGGAATTCATAATTACATCAAATTGCCCAATGGCTACAGATGCTATACCTCAAAAGCCCTGAGAAATCTACAATAAAGCTTTTAGAGCTTATAAATGAGTTCAATAAAGTGGCAGATTATAAGATCAATGTGCCAAAATCAGCATTTCTGTACACCAATAATGAGCAAACTGAGGATGAAATCAAGAAAAAAATCCCATTTAAAATAGCTACACAAAGAATCAAATACCTAAGAATAAATTTAACTATGGATATAAATGATTCATATGCAGAAAACTACACAACACTGTTAAAGGAAATCAAAGAATACCTAAATAAATGGAAGAAAATTCCCCGTTCATGGATAGGAAGACTAAACATCATTAGATGTCTATTCTACCCAAACTGATTTACAGATTTAATTCAATCCCAATAAAAATCACCACAGCATTTTTTAGTGAATTGGAAAAGCTAACTATGAAATGTATTTGCAAGGGCAAGGGGCCCCGAATAGCCAAAGACAAATTGAAAAAGAAAATGAAATAGGAGGAATCACACTACCTGACCTTGAAACATACTACAAAAACTACAGTGGTCAAAACTGCATGGTATTGGCACAAGGACAGACATATTGACCAAAGGAACAAAACTGAGAGTTCTGATACAGATCCTCACAGATACAGTCAACTGATATTTGACAAAATGACTAAGCCCACTTGTAGCCATTAGGCAGTTTATTTTTTTCTAGTACTTTCTTATTTACCTTTTCATTTAGCTCTGCTCTAATCTTTGTTATTTCCTTCTTTTTACTTCCTATGGGGTTAGTTTGTTGTTTTTTATCTAATTCCTCCAGGTGTGCAGTTAGGTCTTTGATTTTAGCTCTTTCTTCTTTTTTATTATAGGCATTTATGGCTATGAATTTCCCTCTCAGTATAGCTTTTGCTGCATCCCATAGGTTTTGATATGGTGTGTTGATATTTTCATTCATTTACAGGTATTTACTGATTTCTTTTGCTATTTGCTCCTTTACCCACTGATTGTCTAAGAGTGTGTTGTTTAACTTCCATATCTTTGTGCCTAATCTGCTTCTCTGCCCCTTACTGATTTCCAGCTTCATTCCATTGTGGTCAGTGAAATTACTTTGTATATTTTCAATCTTTTTGAATTCATTGAGAGTTGTCCTGTGGCCTAACATGTGGTCTATCCTGGAGAATGATCCATGTACACTCAAGAAGAATGTATATCCTGTTGAATTTTAGTGTAATGTTCTTTATATGTCTATTAAGTCCAGATCCTTTAATGTATTATTCAAGGTCTTTGTTTCTTTATTGATTATCGAGATGTTCTGTCTAATGGTGATAATGGTGTATTAAAGCATCCCACTATAATTGTAGAGGCATTTATTTCTCCACTTAGTTTTTTCAATGTTTGTCTCATGTATTTTGAGGCACCCTGGTTAGGTGCATAAATGTTTATGAATATTCTTTCTTCTTGATATATTTTATTAATATATAGTGGCCTGCTGTGTCTCTTACAATAGTTTTGCATTTAAAGTCGATTTTACCCAATATTAGTATAGCTAATCCCACCCATTTTCATTATTGTTTGTATGTAAAATTGTTTTTCAACCATTCACTTTCAGCCTCCTTGTGTCTCTGGGTCTAAGGTGGGTTTCTTGTAGACAGCATGTTGATGGGTCATATTTCCTTATCCATTCTGCCAATCTGTGTCTCTTGACTGGAGAGTTTAATCCATTAACATTCAATGTTATTACTGTCAAGGAATTACTTATATTAGTCATATTTTCTTTAGGTTTATATATGCCATATGTTGTTTTTATTTCTCTTTTTTAGTTGTTCTTACACTCTCCTCCAACTCTCTATCTCTTATTTTTTCCTTTCAACCTATAGAACTCCCTTTATTATTTCTTGAAGGGAAGGTTTTTTATTGACAAACTCTCTTAATTTCTGTTTATTTGTCAATATTTTGAACTCTTCATCATTTTTGAATGCCAGCTTAGCTGGATAGAGAATTCTTGGATGGAAGTTTTTTCTTTTAGGACCTTAATTATGTCTTACTACTGTTTTCTTGCCACCATGGTTTCAGATGAGAAATCAGCACTCATTCTTATCACGCTTCCCTTGTATGTGACGGATATCTTTTCTATTGCTCCTTTCACAGTTTCTCTCTTTGTCTTGAGCATTGGACAATTTGACAAGTATATGCCTTGGAGTAGGCCTGTTAGGATTTATACATTTTGGGGTGCACTGCTCTTCCTGGACATGTACATCCATGTCCCTCAATGGTGTTGGGAAATTTTCCACCATTATTTCCTTCAACACTCCTTCTGTCCCCTTTCCCTTCTCTTCTTCCTCTGTGATGCCTATAATGTGTATGTTTGTGTGTATCACGTTGTCATTCAAATCCCTACGCCCCTGCTATATTTTTTCTATCTTTTTAAACATCTGTTCTTCTATCTGTCTGGTTTCAGCTATACTGTCTCCCAGATCACTGGTTCTTTCCTCTGCCTGTTCAAATTTGCTATGTGCTTCCAGTGTATTTTTTGATTTCTTGCATTGTTCCTTTCATCACCATCATATCCATTATCTTTTAATGTATGTTTACAACTTCTTCAGTATATTCTCCCAATGTCTTCTTAATATCCTTAATCTCTTCCTTTACTTCATTAAGTTGATTCATGATAATTGTATGGACATATCTGATTAATTGTTCCATGTTCTGTATCTCCCGATTTTTAGTTTGTTCATTGGATTGGGCCATGTCTTCTTGTTTCTTAGTATGGCTTGTAATTTTTTGTGGTGTCTAGGCATCTGTTTATCTTGATGGATTTATTCAGTTTATTAGCTTTTCTCTCTACTCTAGGGTTTTATTTTGTTATTTTTGTTGTTGTTTATTTTGTTGTGTGATAAGGTTTCAATTTGACACTTTGTTCCTCTTATTCTTTTTCCTTGCTGTTGTCTATGTTCCCTTGGGGAAAAAAGTTAGGACCAGAGAAAAGTGAAGAGATAAGGAAAGAAAAAGTATAATAGTTATAATAATAATGAAAGATAGAAGAAGGACTGTACATGACCTAGGAAAATAAATAATTAACAAGCATAAGAAGTACAGAGAAATAAGAATAAAAAAATGGAATCTAGATAGTGAAACAAGAAACAAAATAGTTAAAAATATATAGAATAAATTAAAAGGCCAGAATGATGAGAAAAGAGAAAAAGAGAAGAGAAAAAGGAAAAAAGTAAAAGGAGAAAGAAAACAGAGAGAAAAAAAGAGAGAAATAAAAACAATAAAATTGAAGATCAAAGAAAAAGAGGTGGAATGAAAGAACTACAACAGAAAACAGAAGATAGAAAAAATGAAGAGAAGAAAAGAAATAGTGTAGGTAGAAAACACCAGTAAAAGAAAAAAAAAAAGGAAAACAAAAACAGGGGAAACACAACAAATAAGGCATAGGACAGCTTCAACTAATAAAAGAAAATAGAGGGAAAAAAAAAAAAAAACAACAAGGGAAAACAGTCTTCCCTCTTAGACCCTGTATTAGCCAAAGGGGTGCTGATGCAAAATACCAGATATCTGTTGGCTTTTATAAAGGATATTTATTTGGGGTAGAAGCTTACAGTTACCAGGCCATAAAGCATAATTTACTTCCCTCACCAAAGTCTGTTGCCACGTTTTGGAGCAAGATGGCTGCCAACATCGGCCAAGAGTTCAGGCTTCCTGGGTTCCTCTCTTCCTGGGGCTTTTTCTCTGGGCTCAGCTGCCCTGCTATCTCCACAAGGCCAGCTGTAGACTCTCAGGTGACTGGCTCTATCTTTCTCCCCAGGGCTTGATTCTCTCTGGACTCAGCTGTTCTGCTCCTCTGTGTGCTTACTTCCTGGGCTCCAGCTCAAAACTCCAACCTCCCTTCTCTGCGGTGTGGTTTCTTTGTGAGTCCCCACCCACCAAGGGGGTGGGGACTCAATGTCCTACTGACATAGCACAATCAAAGCATTAATCATTATTTAATCAAGTAAAAGTAAAACTTCTGAATCCAATACACTCTAATATGCCCAGAGGAAAAGACCAGTTTACAAACATAAGCAATATTTCTTTTTGGAGTTCACCAATAATATCAAACTTCTGCAGGCCCCTATGGAGCTTCTCAGGCTGCCAGTGTTCATCAATCAATCACCATGCAGCCTGCCCTCTGCAGGAGATGAATCTGGTTTTAGTGAGTAAAATAAGGAAAGAAAAAATGTCTATATGTCCCCTGGCTTAAGGTATCAGCTGGATGCTTGATAACCTGGTGGATCACTTCTGTAGGAAGAGCTGGGAATTGAACCAGGGACCTTGTATATGCAAGGCAGGAATTTCTCCACTCAGCTAATCCATCTCCTTAGGTTAGTTAGCCTTCAAAAACTATCAGCCCCCTTTCCTCCTTCAGTTTTTCCAAGAATGTTGCAGAATGCTTTTCTAGTCTCCTGTGCCCCCCAAACATGTGATTTAGATAGCTATGGCTGATTACTAACTGCACTGTAGGATGAGCAGACTCTTGGATCTCTACTCTGTCACCATCTTGCCCCCTCTCCTCACACCAGGTATTTTTTTAACAAATTAATTTTATTGATACATAATATTAAAGCATATAATTTATCCAAAGTGTACAATCAATAGTATTTGGTATAAACACATAGTTGCTCATTCATCACTTCAATCATTATTAAAGCATTTTCATTATTTCAGGAATAATAATAGTTAAAAAACAGACAAGAAAATTTCTCAGCTCTCAATCTCTCTGTTTCCCCTGCAGTCCATAGCTGCTATTTCTGGCTATTCTTGAAAAATTATTTATATGTTTATTAAGCAGTTTTATTGAGATATATTCACATACCATATGATCTATCCAAAGTGTATAATCAATGGCTTTTTTTTTAGCTGTTAAAAAGTTCTTTATTGTAAAATTGTAAAATAAATAAAAATAGATTGAAAGAAATTACAAATTTTAAAAGAGAGTACATGGCCAGGTTAGATTTAAGATAATCAATTACTAAAAAATAGATAGCATAGCAACAAATATTTATAAATGTAAATAATAATTAAAATATATTAGAAATTAATTATAATATAATTCTAATTTTTATATTACAGCTCTATTGGACATAATAATCTCTAAGAATGAAATAAATTATTAGTTTAGTTATTTAATTTCCATTAAGGCCACAATTCTTTCTAGATAATCAAATTCCTATTTGGGAATTCTTCACATCTTATTGGAATGAATTACAGCAGATAACAATTTGCCAACTCATAATTTTATGAGGCAGAAAAACTCAAAATCTTGTTCAAGAGTAGTCATACTAAATTATTATTGATCCAGATATATTATTTTAATTAAAGAGTATGATTAAAAAAGGGTTAAAGAAAAATGAAGTATCTAAAAATATATCTTTTCTCCATTTCTCCTCAATTAAAAGCAAGTGTTTATTTTGTATGAAAAAAATTACAGAATACCGATCACAGGAACAATTTGCCAGTTGCACTGAGTAATTATTGTTCATATACTGTAATGTTAGTTATTTTACATTTATTTGGTCTACTCCAGCTCTTTTTTGGTTACTATTTGCATGGAATAACTTTTTTCAACCTTTCTCTTTTAATCTGGCTATGTCCTTACATCTGAGGTGGGTCTTTCGTAGACAACATATAAATGGCTCATATTTTTTATCCATTCTATCAGACTATGTATTTTGATTGGGGAGTTCAATCCATTAACATTCAGTGTTATTACTCTAAAGGCATTACTTACTTCATCCATTTTGTTCTTCAGCTCTCTGTTGTCATATCATTCTATTGTCTGCTTTCTTATCCTTTAGTTTACCCTTCCTAATAATCTTCATTTCTAAACTCTTCTCCAAATCTCTCTCCCTTGGTTTTTCTTTACAGGAAAAATGCAAATGTTTGTGCATTCTACATTGTCATTCAATTCCCTGAGACTTTGTTTGATTTTTTCCATTCTCTTCTCTTTCTGTTCTCCTGTCTTTTCCAGTTCAGATGTCCTGGCATCCAAATCGCTAATTATGTCTTCAAGCAATTTAAATCTGCTCTTATATGCTTCTAACGTATTTTTAATCTCATTTATTGTTTCTTTCCCATAAGGCCTGTTACATTTCTTTGCAGGCTTTCAAATTATTCTTTATGCTTTCCCAATGTCTTCTTCATATACTTTATTTCTTTAGTCATATTTTCTTTAAATTCTTTGAAGTGATTTAGCAGAGTTGTGTGATTATCAAAGATTAATTATCTTAAATCCTGTATCTATTCAGGATATTTGTTTAGTTCTTTTGGCTGGGCCATCTCCTCCTGTTTCCTAGTATGTCTGGTAGTTTTTTGCTGATGTCTAGGCAACTGAATATGTTGGTGAATTTACTCTGATTGTCAGTTTCTCTTTTTTCCTATTGTTACTTTTTTTCACAGCTCTTCTTTGATATTTGGTCAACTCATTCTCAGTCTTTAAAATTCCTTAGCTTAAGTGTTCAAAATTGGGCCAAGGACTCACTAGTGGGATGCAGCTGTTATCTCCCAAGGGTTTGATACAGAGAGTGTGAACAGTTTTTGTCCATGCAATTTCCAGGCTGGCCAGAAGATGGTGCTAGTCAGTGTACCTTTCCATGAAGGTGTTTCAGTCTCAGCTTTCTTGTGTTCCTGTGTTGAATCTCCAGATTGGAGATTCAAAGTGGGCTTTGCGGGCCAAATTCACTGAAGAAAAGCAACCCAACTTCCCCTCCCTTTTCCCTTGAAACAGATGACAGGGAGGAAGATGTCTGTCCCCTCTCAGTCGGCTGCAGTGAGCCAAGTGTTTTACCCCAGCTTAATATCTTGGGGTGGGGGAGGGGAGCCCTTCCTGGCCACCATGGGGTCTTGGTAACTCACTTTTGTCATTTCAGCTCCTTTGTCTCTCTGTCCCTCACCCTCCTAGGAGTCGTATAGCACTGTCTTGGTCTGCTGACCCCCAAAGCAGGTCCCTCAAACAGCTTTTTGCTCTTTCTCTACTGTTTGTGAGAGCATTCAGCTTTGCCTATTAGTCCATTGCCATCATTGCACAATCCTCATATACCATATTTCATTGTCTATTTCCTTCATTCTTTGAACAAATATTATTTGGGTCCAGTAATAGTCTGCCAAATGGGTGCCAATGCAAGTACAAGAAATCTGTTGGCTTTTTAAAGGGTATTTATTTTGGGTAAAAGCTTATAATTACAAGGCCCTAAAGAGTCCAACTCAAGGTTGTTTTTCTCCAAAGTCAACTGCCATGTGTTGAAGCAAGATGGTCACTGATCTCTGCCAGTGTTCAACCTTCCCCTCTGGGTTTCCTCTTTCTCAGCTGCAGACTGGCATAGGGCTTGTCACTCAAATCTTCTTCTCCTGACATAGGGCTCATTTCTTTCCAGATCTTCTATAGCTTCTCTTCCCAAGGTCAGCTGCAAAAATATCAGGTGAGTGACTCATCTCTCCCTGGGGCCTGAGGGTAAAAAATGACAGAGCTCTGACTCTTCCCTTGTGTTTTCTTGAGTGTCTGTTTATATCGGCCACCATGGGATGGGGACTCAACCTGAGTCATATCTTACTGACAGGGTGGACTCAAAGCCCAATCTTAACAGGTTATTTAATCAAAGACATCTCAGCTGAATCTAATGCAATCAATGGGCATCACACCCAGTGGAATAGATTAATTTACAGACATAATCTTTCTCTTTTGGGATTCACGAACATAATCTCAAACTGTCACATTCCACCCTCTGAATCCCAAAAAGATATTAAAATATTCCAAAAAATCTTAAATCATCTCAGTAGCAATGCTAAGTACAAAATCACATCACTGTCAGTTACAGGAATACAGTTTGTTTTGGAGCAAAGTCCCCTCTGGCTGTAGACCTGTGAAACTTACAAAAAAGTTACCTGCTTCCAATATACAAATGAGTCACAGACATAGGATAAACATTTGCATTATCACAAGGAAAA
Organism: Cabassous unicinctus; assembly: GCA_029593785.1. Lineage (NCBI taxonomy): Eukaryota > Metazoa > Chordata > Mammalia > Cingulata > Chlamyphoridae > Cabassous > Cabassous unicinctus. The sequence continues at coordinate 9,663 of JAQZBX010012882.1, forward strand.
TTTGGGAGGAAAATATGTAACAGGTCCCCAACTGTTCCAAAAACCTGCAGGGCATACTCCATTAGATTTTAGTCTGAAAGTCATTCTTAAAATGATGGTTTATTCTTCTCCTTGGGGCCTCATGGGGGCCCACCCTTTCCATAGGCTTGCCCAGTGGACATTTTCTTGGTCCCACCCTCATCAAGCATCTGGATAGTGACCAAGTTCCAGACCTTACCCTCCAAGAACATTGTGGTGATGGCCACAGTTTCCCCAATCTCTGGGGTACAGTCTCAACCCTGTTAGTACAGTGGGGTGATGGCAACATTCTCTCTACTCTCTGGTATACAGGAACCAACCTCCTCAGAATAGTGAGTTGGTGAACTGGCCTTCTCTAATCTATGGGGTACAGGTCCACCACTCTCAGAGCAATGATGTGGCAATCTCACTCTCCCCAACCTATGGGGAACAGGTCCACCCTCCTCAGAGCAGTGGGATGGCAACTTCATTGTCCCCAACCATCAGGGAATGCATTCCTCTGTCTCTGTAGTCTGGGGTGGCCAAACTCTCCCTGAACAATGGGCTGGAACATCCACCATCTCCAAATGCCAGGACAAACACCCTCTCCATACACATGAGTGGGGTCCCTTTCTTGGCCCAAGAAGATGTTTTAATTCCAGACCCCAGCTTCCATGGTTTTCCTCAAAGCTATTTTACCTTCCATCTCTCCCTTCTCTGTCTGTTTTAGTCCAGGCTGACAGCGGTTTTGCTCATACAGTTCTTGCAAAAAGCTTGTTGGTTTCACAAGCAGGAAGCAAAGGTCCAAGCCATCAGAGAGTAAGATTTTCCACAAGCCTTTCCTGGAAAACTACATTTTCAATCCTGACTTTTAAGTTCAAAGTTTAGTTCATTCCTCAAATTGGGCATTATCTTCTGGGGACTTGATTTCCAGAGGCTTGGAATTTCCAGAATCAGTCTCTGGATCTTTGTGCCCAACAATTCAGTTCTCAGATTATCTCTTTCCTCTCACATTTTGCTAGAAGCTACAAGGAGGAGCCAGCCCACATTCTCCAAGTTTACTTTAGAAAGCTCTTCAGCTAAATGTCCAACTTCATCATTTTCAAATTCTGCCTTCCATATAATATCAGGAGTCAATCTTGCTAAGTTCTCTGCACCTTTAAAACATGGATCACCTTTCCTCCAGTTTCCAAAAATAGTTTCATCATTTCCTTCTAAGGTCTTATCAGAAATAACTTTAGGCTCCATATTCCCTCCAACAATCTCTGTAGAGAAGTCTTGGTTTTTCATATCAAGCATGTCAGAATTCCTCCAAAAAATACCTCTTACCAATTAATAAAACCGTTCCAGCATTTTTGGTAATTGCAACAGACAGTACCCTACTCTCCTGGTACCAAATTCTGTATTAGTCTGCAAAAGGGGTGCCAATGCAAAGAACCAGAAATCTATTGGTTCTCATTAGGGTTATATATTTGGGGTAAAAGCTTACAATTACAAGACCCTAAAGAATCCAACTCGAGGTTGCTTTCTCACCAAAGTCAGTTGCCATGTGTTGAAGCAAGATGGTCACTGATTTCAGGGTCAGTCAACCTTCCGGGCTTCCTTTCTCTCAGCTGCAGGTTGGCATAGGGCTTGTCTCTCAGGGCTTCCCCTCTCTCCTGCCATAGGACTCATTTCTTTTTGGGCCTTCTGTATCAGTCTTGGCTCTCTTCTCAAGGTCAGATGCAAACTATCAGGCAAATGGCTCATCTGTCCCCAGGCCCCCGGGATAAAAAATTACAGAGCTCTCTCTTCTGATGTGTCTTCTTAAGTGAGTGTGTGTTTATCTCAGTACACCAAAGGGGTGGGGACTCAACCTGAGTCATACCTTACTGACATGGTCGAATCAAAGCCCTAATCTTAACAGTTAATTTAATCAAATACATCTCAGCTGAATTTAATGCAATCAAAGGGTATCACACTCAGAGGAATAGATTAGTTTACAAGCATAATCTTTTGGGGGGCGGGGGGGTTCACAAACATAATCTCAAACTGTCACAGGCACCTTTGTCAAAGAAGGCATTGCTTTACTAGGTAGAAAGGATATAATGATGAGCAAATAGGTAACACGGAGAAGAACAATTGAAAAATGTGCAAAGTGCTATGAATGGAACTTACAGGGCTTTATAAACCATTAGGAATGATTTCCTTTGAAGCCAAGATTAGATGGATAAAAAGAGTTTACTAGATACAAGAATAGTGTTAGTGTATAGAAAGCATTACAAGCCTAGATGTAAGAAGAGCAGTAGAGTGCAGAGACAATACAAGAAAAAGGAGCAGTATATGAACGGGCCCTGGAATGGGACAGATCATTTAATACATTTAAGGAACTGAAAGAACCCATATTTTCTGGCATATCCATTTTGTTCAACATTTTACCCCCAATAAAATATTTAGCAGGCACTTAATATGTAGTTGTTTAATGAACACTGAATGAATGAGTGCTAGGAAGTATGTGCCTGACCAAAGAAGCAGTATCTATCAGCCAAAATTTCCTCTGGCAGCTGAAAAAAGAGTGATTACTATCTTGGTCCTATTGTGATTACATAGTAATGGTGTCCAGCTACTAAAGATGGCCCACCACCTTTGACACTTCTTTCTATGACAGTACTATCACGTTAGAGAATAGATATTTGCATATGTATCTGTTTCATCTGCTAGTCTGTATACTCTTTGAGAGAAATGCCTTTCCATTTTATCTTTGCACTTCCACTTACTAGTGCCTCACACACATAGGGGTCAAGTATTTATTAAAATGATTAATATACTCCTTGAGGTCAGGATCCCTCTTTTGATTACCTGTAGCACTTAGGACAGTGCTTAGTATGTAGTAGGCAATCAGTAAATATTTGTTGAATTAAATTGAAGCACTAAATTCTACTACATATTATAAATTCCCTGCTTCCCCTTTCCTCTCTTCATAGCATGATACCAAAAACTCAGATTAATATGAAACACCAAGCATATTATTCTTAAAATTCTACCTCTCAAGGAACTATCCTTTCCATTGATTTGTAGTATTAGTTCCTAAGACTGATAACTGGTCCAAAGCTTCTGCTCCCAGTGAGGACTTAGGGCCTCTCCTAACACTAATTGTGTTCTAGAGATTTTTAAGAAGTCAAAGATAATCTTCTCACATGAAACAAAGATTCATTTAATAGAGAACACACCATATCATACTAACATTGAAGGCATTCCATGTAATGTACCCCTGTACACTCACAAACACACACACACAAAGTTTTTCTCCAAGTTATCAGACATCCCTCCCTCATCCACACTGTCATATAAAATTCCACCCCTGTGTCCCAACAGAGCAACACCTTGTATGGCAAAATAAAATGTTTAACTGATGGAAGCATAATTAACATATGAAACATAATATTAAGAGAAATCAAATGCATAACTGTAAGAGCCCAATTTCTATTTGTTCTGAACATATGTAATAAAATCTCAATATTTTGTCAAGGGAGAAAGTAAAAGAAATCCTGACTTTGATCTTGAGTATTCTTAGTTAAAAGAGACAGAAAGTGACGAATTTCAAGGAGACGAGGAGTTTATTGTCAGGGCGGTCTTTCAAACCCCTTTGCATGCTAGAGGGATTAAAAAATATGTGGCAAATCAAGAAAGTTTGTAGTAAGTACCAGGGCACAATAGCCAACTTCCTGCAGCAGGAATGGTCTGGAACGGACCCTGCTACCCAACTGCCAGCAGTGTGCACCACCTGCAAATAGATATCTCCAAGCAAGACACACGCAGTGGCGAAGCTCCCAGCACAGACAGGAAGTTCAAATGCCAAGCAGCAAAAAAAGAAAACATAAAGAGAAACAAAACAAAAATAAATGTCTATCCCACCTACAAATATGAAATCATTTTGTTCCCATAACAATCCCTCTAGCATTTCAACTGAGATCTTTTCCAGGGCTAATCCCAGGCTGGGAGGAATATAACATAGAGTAACAGGCCAGAATAATTTAATTCAATAAGTAATTCTTGTGCTTAGCAGACAATATTAGCATATAAAAACTATTTAATAATACTCATAAACCTAATCTCAGGATAAAATTTTACAATATATACAGAGTAAATTTAAACTCCTGATGTTGAGTGTGGCAGTTTGAGATTATGAATTCCAAAAATAGATGTTTGTTTGTGTTTGTAAACTGGTCTGTTCCTCCGGGCATATTAAATTGTATTAGATTCAGAGGTTTCACTTTTACTTGATTAAATTAATATTGGGTTTTGATTTGACCAAGTCAGTAGGACATTGAGTCCCTATCCCCTTGGTGTGTGGGGACTCACTGAGAAAATGTCATAGCAGAGGAAAGAGTTTGAGTTTTGATGCTGGAGACCCGGGAAGTAAACACACAGGAGAAGAACACAGAGGAATAGAGACGGCTCCATAGACACAGCAGAGGCCTGGGAAGAGAGATGAGCCCTTCACCTGATAGTCTACAGCTGACCTTGTGGAGAAAGCAGAGCAGCTGAGCCCAGAGGGAAATGAGCCCCAGGTAGAGAAATGACCCCTCCCACCTACAGCTGAGATCAGAAGAAGCTGGGACCATGAGCCTTAGAAGGAAGGGGAAGACTGAACCCTTGTAGAGACTGGCAGCCATCTTGCTTCAACACATGGCTAATGACTTTGAGTGAGAAAGTACTTCTTATGGTACCCTGAGTTGGACTTTTTAGGGCAAGGTAGCTGTAAGCTTCTACCCTAAAAAAATACTCTTAATAAAACCCAACAGATTGTTGGTACTTTGCATCAGCACCCCTTTGGCTGACTAATACATTGAGAAAATGGAGTAAGCTAGCATTTCAACTTGCTTTAATAAGTGCTGTAAAAATAAATAAAATTTACCTGAAATCTTGCATTTTATACCAGGATAATACTTCTTAACATAAAATACTTAACCTCACTTATTCTCTTTTTTGCTTGTGTATTAGTCAGGGTTTTCTAGGGAAACAGAACTGACAGGAGACATCTGTAAATAGTATGAGATTTTATAAACTTCTGTCATGCAACTGTGGGGATGCACAAGTCCAAATTCCATAGGGCAGGCTGCAAGCCAGAGACACAGATGAAGGTCCTCATTGAATTCCCCAAGAGATGCTGGCTATCTAAAGTAGAGATGGGGATTTCAACTCACGATAATTAAAGTCTATGAAATGCCTTGCATTTCAATTAGCCCATCCATTGCTTGCTTGGCCAAAAAATGAGGCACCGTTACTGGCCAAGATGACACATTAGCTTAACCATTACAGCTTGCATTTGTTTTAATTGTTCTTTTTGTATTTGTCTAAAGTTATCATATTTTACTCCCTATTTCAGCCAAGGTAGGTGAGGTTATGCTGCAATTGCAAAGAACTTCAAATCTTAGTGCTGCAATACAACAAAAGTTTAAATTTTTCACACACAATATGCAGATCTGGGCAAGTCCCAGGAAATTTGTATTGTGTTGGTTCAGAATTTTGGGCTGCATCAGTATGATGGAAGCAGCATTTAACCCTACCCTTCTAAGATCATCATGTCAGGAAAGAGGAAACCAGAGACTGAAGTCCTAGAAATTAAATGCTTATGCCTGGAAGTGACCCATATCACTCCTTTTCACATTTCACTGGCAAAAGCAAATTATTCAGCATTTCCTAAATTTAAGAGGATGGAGAAATGAAGTCCTCCTTAGGCAAAGAAATGAAAGAGAAATGGGCATTGGTGAATGCCTATCATACCATCAAATAGGGAGCTATCAATGCAGTGATTTTTCCTTTAAAAAATGTATAAAATGCAGATTTTGAAAATGGGACAGTGCTAAATTTGCCCATATTAAAACTAATTTCCAAAAAAAAATAATTCCTTTTTAAAATTCCTTGATTGTACTTGATCAAATGTATTTAAAAACTATTAAAGAATCTTAAGGAGGGGAAATTTTCAGCTCTCACTATACATTGCCATGAAAATTGTACTGATTGCTTCTATATTAATAAGGGCTAACTCATCCCTTTCCCTCCCAAATGTTGCTATCTTTTGCTGTTGCTTCTATAACAAATATACACAGAGTTCTTCCCACACATGTTGAATTCTCATAAATACCTGACTAATCAAGACAAAAACAAAAACAAAAACCCCAAAATGTTACATAACTATATTTTAAGCTATTTTCTTTGACTGATGAGGGCATAATAGTATTTTAAACCAATTGGTTTTCCTGTGTTCACCATACTAAATGTTTTTAGTTCAACACATTTTTACTATGCACTTGGTACATGATGTTTTTCAATAAGTGTCTGATTTCTTACTAGAGATCTTAGAATTTAAAAGCTATGATACTGTATAGTGAAAATGCAACTTGAAACTTGACTCTATACAGTTCCAGTAGCACCTTAACGTCAAATAAAACAATGTGTGTGTGTATATTAGTCAGCCAAAGGTGTGCTGACACAAAGTACCAGAAATCTGTTGGCTTTTATAAATGGTATTTATTTGGGGTAGAAGCTTACAGTTAAAAGCTCCTAAGGAGTCCAACTCAAGGAACCATAAGAGGTACTTCCTCACCAAAATCAGTTGCCATGTGGTTGAAACAAGATAGTGGGCAATGTCTGCGAGGGTTCAGCCTTCCTCTTTCCTCTTAAGGCTCTGTGGGCCCAGCGTCTTCTGTGTATCTCAGCTGTAGGCTGGCATAGGACTCAGCTGCTCTGTTCTCTACAGCTGCACACTATCAGGTGAATGGCTCATCTCTCTTCCAGAAGCCACAGGATCAAAGCTAACAAAGTTCTCTCCTCTGGCATCTATGGAGCTCGCTCTATTTCTGTGTGTATCTTCTTCTCTGTTCTCCCTTAGTGAGTGTCCATTTATATAGGCCACCAAAGGGTAGAGACTCAACCCTGCATGCCCTAATGCCGGGGTCCAATCAAAGCCTTAATCTTAACATAATCAAGGAAATGTAAATCCTTTGAATTTAATACAATCAAAGGGTATCACACCCAGAGGAACAGACCAGTTTACAAACATAACCAATATCTCTTTTCAGAATTCATAAATAATAACAAACTGCCACAGTGTATATTGAAGTAAAGAAGCAATTTCTTAAATGCATGGGGGATTAAAAATAAGCAAATAAAAAAAAACAAAAACCCCAAATGTTTGGTACAAACATTTTAAATACCTGCAGTTTAAATACCTGCTTTATAAAGTTATTTTTTAAAAAATAACGATCAAAATTTAATTGCCAAAATGCTTTCCTTTAATTTTAAATACATAACTATGCATCAGAAAAACAAGCTCACTTCAAATTACATTTTTAAAAACTATTTTTAATATATATTTGAACTAGAAAAAAATGAAGAAAATTCCCAAAGACCAAAAATGAAGTAGCACTATGAATCAAGAGAGGAAAGCAGGCCCTAAAGCCAGCAGCTGCCTTGGGGCATCTGCCAATGTCCAGCAAAATAGATATGTAATTCCAAAAGCCATATGAGAGACAAAAGACATAACATTTGGAGGTCTGTTGTATTGAAGACCAACCAATAAAGCTGGGAGCCCTATGTGCTACCTTCTCTGTGAAATAATGAACTAGGAAAAGGCTGCCTCACAAGGGAACTCAACAAGGAAACTAGTCCACAGTAATCTTGCCTCTGAATATGTGTGAGGTGGGAGGTGGAGTGGTTGAAGCTTTCCCTGAGAATTTATAAGTAGAAGTCAGCTGTTATGTAGTAATTGCTAGCCTGAATATATACTATCCTTATGGGAAAAATAAAAAAAAGAGAGAAACAAACAAACAAACTAAGGTGGTCCAAATAAGGAAGGGATTCACTGTGGCTGGCAGAAGTAAAGGGTTATTATCTCTTCAGAAAAGCCTCAAAAATCCTCAGATATAAAGTTCTAACACACATGGGCTTACAATCAGAAAAAAATTTTAAAGCCATAAGGTGACAAGAATACATCATCAAGGATATGTAAAATAAGTAAATACAATTATATCTATAAATATTTGAGATTTTCAGAATCATTAAATACACAAATCAAATTAATCTCTCAAGTATAGGTAGCCCTAATAAAAGAAAACAGACCAGTATGAAAAGCCCTCAATATTAATGCATATAACTATGAAGCTTATTCTTCAAAAATTGAAACTTTTTGGTTACCATGGGTTCTAAGGGGAGGGGAAAGGAAGAATTGATGGAACATAGGCATTTTCAGGACACTGGAATTGTTCTCCATGATTTTGCAATGACAGATACAGGCCATTATATATTTAGTCAAAACCTATAAAAGTGTATTATGCAGAATGTAAACCATAATGTAAACCATTGACCATGGATAGTAACAATCCTTCAATATTTGTTCATCAATTGTAACAAATGTACCATACTCATGTAAGATGTTATTAATGTGAGAGTGGGAGGGGTTTAGGTATATGGGAATACCCTGTATTTTCTATGTGACTTTTCTGTTACCTAAAGCTTCTTTGAAAATAAACTGAAAAAATAAGATACTGGGGGAACATACAGAAGAAATTGTCACTGTACATAAAAGATAAAAGATTTTATGGGAATGAAGACACAATGTTAAAAAAAATTTTTTAACTTTTAAATATATTTTTTTCCTTTTTATTTTTTATTTGGTATTTTTATTATTTTTATTTATTTTTTTGGCTGTGTTTTTGGGGAGGTTTGGGATTATAGAAGAGTCGCAATTATGGCAGGGGAGGATCACTGAGGTGGGGTGTTGGTGGTGGGGGGATGTGTAGGGAGAGGTGCACCTGAAGCATGCCTCTATGGAATATGAATATGTTCATGTGGTCATGAGGTGTTGTCTTGGTGGATGGAGACCCACACAATAATCGAAAGAATATTGAATTCCCACCCTGAGAAGTCCTGCTACATTCTCTAATAGAGTAACAAGAATCCCTAGAGTCCATTGGCAGTGCCTAGCAAAGGAGGACAAACCAATACACCAGGCCCTTAGTATTGATGCTTGTACTTATGAACCCTGTTCTTGTGAAATTGAAACTTAGCCTAGTATTATATATTGCCTAAGAGTTACCTCCTCAAAGCCTCTTTGTTGCTCTAATGTGGACTCTCTCTAAGCCAAACTCAGCATATAAGCTCACTAACTTTTCTGCAACATGAAACATGACTCCCAGGGTGGGACTCCCTGGCACCAAGGGATTATTACCAAGTGTCAACCAGCGATGCATCTGGAAAAACACCTTGACCAAAAGGGGGAAATAGTAAATACAAATGAGTTTTTATGGCTAAGAGATTTCAAAGTGAGTCAGGAGGTCATTCCAGAGATTATACTTATGTACATCTCAGGAGGATCTCACTGCCACAGAAAACAGTGTGATATCAAGCAGGGATACTCCTGAGGGCTCTAGAGACATCTAGACATTACAGGCAGGGCAGACAACCCCAGGAAATTGGCACCCTCTTGGTGGGTCTTACTTTGGAATATATGATAACCCATCTCCCCAATGTATCAGATTTAGGGTCGTTTATAATTTTCCTACTCATGGTTCTTCTGCCCCTTTTATTTGAACCTATACTTAGCACTATCCCATTAAATATATGTCCCAGAAACTGAAAACTTCTGGCTGTTGAATCATTTGCCAGTTGAATCCTGAATCTCAGCAGAGTTGCAGCCAATGCCTACTCACCAGAACAACTAACAAAAAGATGATGATGGACAACACCCATCCCAAAAAACAAAGAGTATCTACAACTGTAAGCAAAACAACTCCATCCATTTGCCCCATGGGATCTAAGCCCCCTCTCAATCAGAAGCAGAGTGGGCATCACCATTCCAAAATCCTCAAGTTTGAGAAATGGACAAACATAAGGGGAACTGCAACTATGGACCAAAGTAAACTTATTATTATTCTAGTAATGGAAGAACTTGTATCATTGATATAAAGACAGTTGTCACAGAGGTTCTGAGAGGAGGGAGATGGAAGAATAGATGTAACATGGGACATTTTTGGGACACTGGAATTTTTCTGCATGATATTGCAACGACAGATACAAGCCATTATCCATTTTGTTAAAACCTATAAAATTGTGTGGTGCAAAGTGTAAACCATAATGTAAACTATAGACCATGAATAGTAGCAATTCTTCAAAATGTGTTCATCAATTGTAACAAATTTTACCACACTAATGAAAGATATTGCTACTGGGAGAAATTGTAGGAGGGGGAGGGGTTGGACTATATGGGAATCCCCTATATTTTGATGTAACATTTATGTAATCTAAATCTTCTATAAAAATAACATAAAATATTTTGTTTGTCCTCAAAAAATAAAAATCAAAAGCACATTTTACCTAATGTATCTGTGATAATTTGAAGCTATATGTACCCCAGAAAAACATGTTCTTAAATCTAATCCATTCCTGTGGGTGTGAACCCATTGTAAGCAGGACTTTTGATGAGGTTACTTCAGTTATGGTGTGACCTACCTCAATCAGGATGGGTCTTAATCTTATTACTGGAGTCATTTAAAAACAGAATGAATTCAGACATGAGCAAGAAAGCCACAAAAGCCAGAAGCTGAAATCAATTAAACTTGGAAGAGGAAGGAAAAGGGAGAGACCAGCAGACACCTCCATGTGCTTTGCCATGTGGCAGAGGAACAAAGGATTAACAGCAGCTGGTCTTTGGGAAAAAAGTATTGACTTAATGATGCCTTGATTTGGATATTTTCCTTGCCTCAAAACTGTGAGCAAATAAATTCCCATTGTTTAATAAAAAGAAAAGAAAAGAAAAGAAAGTTCTTTTGGATAATTAAACAATATTTTAAAATTTTCAAATATTTCCAAATGTATCTATAGATTCTACATGAATCAAAGCATTTGGCAAGCTGATTATAATATGCATATGAAACACAAATGGTCAAATACAGCTAAAACTCTCCTGAAATAATAAGCTACAGACATTAAGACTTAAGACAGTGTAATATTGATACAGGCATGAACAACACCCTACGGAAACGTGTGTTTCCAATGATAGCATTGTGTATTAGTGGAGAATAAATGAACAAATTGTGCTAAAACAATTGTGGTATTCAAATGGAAAAAATAAAATAAAATTGTGTAGGGGAAACTGTGTGTGTGGAGTATGTGAGCTCACTGTAATTTCTATGGATTATTTCTGTAAACTTAAAAGTCTAAAAATAAAATTTATTAATAAATAAATAAACAATAAATTTGAGCTCTACAGTTATACCTTGGTGATATTGCAGGTTTGGTTCCAGACCACTACAGTAAAGCAAATATCACAATAAAGTGAGTTACATGATTATTATGGTTTTCCAATGCATATAAAAGTTATGTTCACACTATATATTGTAGTCTATTAAATGTGCAATAGCATTGTGTCTAAAAACACAATGCACATACAGTAATAAAAATCTTTTACTGCTAAATTAGACTAACCATTATCTGAGCTGTCAGCGAGTTGTAATCATTTTGCTGGTAGAGTGTCTTGCCTCAATGTTGATGGCTGCTGACTGGTCAGGGTATTGCTTACTGAGGGCTGAGGTAGCTGTGGCAATTTCTTAAAATAAGACAAAAATGATGTTTGCTGCATTAATTGACTCTTCCTTTCATGAAAGATTTCTCTGTAGAATGTGATGCTGTTAGACAGCATTTTACCCACAGCAGAACTTCTTTCAGAACTGGAGTCAATCCTCTCAAATCCTGCTGCTGCTTTATCAAATTAGTTTATGTAATATTCTAAATCCTTTGCTGTCATTTCAATAATATTCACAGCATCTTCACCAGGAGAAGATTCCATCTCAAGAAACCACTTTCTTTGCTCATCCATAAGAATCAACTCCTCATCCATTCAAATTTTATCATGAGATTGCAGCATTTCAGTCACATCTTCAGACTCCACTTTTAATTCTGGTTCTCATGCTATTTCTACCACATCTGCAATTACTTCCTCCACTGAAGTCTTGAACCCTCAAAGTCATGCATAAGACTTGGAATCATCTTCAAAACTCCTGTTAATGTTGATATTTTGAACTCCTACCAGAATCATGGATGTTTTAAATAGCATTTAGAGTACGGAATCCTTTCCAGAAGGTTTTCAATTTATTTGTCCAGATCCATCAGGGGAATCACTATCTCTGGCAGCTATAGCCTTACAAAATGTATTTCTTAAATAATAGGATTTGAAAGTTTAATGACTCCTTGATCCATGGGCTGCAGGATGGATGTTGTGTTAGCAGACATGAAAACAGCATTGATCTCATACTACATCTCCATCAGAGCTCTTGGGTGACCAGGTACATTGCCAATAAGCAGTAATATTATGAAGGGAATCTTTTTCCTGAGCAATAGATCTCAACAGTGGGCTTAAAATATTCAGTAAACCATGCTGTATACAGATGTGCTGTCATCTTGATTTTGTTTTTCCATTTATCGGGTATAGATAGGGTAGGTTTAGCATAATTCTTAAGGGCCCTAGGACTTGTGGAATGGTAAATGAGCAATGGCTTCAAATTAAAGTCTCTAACTGCATTACCCCCTAATAAGAGATTCAGTCTGTCCTTTGAAGTTTTGAAGCCAGGCATTTACTTCTCCTCTCTAGCTATGAAAGTCCAAGATGGCATCTTTTTCTAATAGAAGTCTGTTTCCTATGTGCTCCAAAGGACATGAACACTGCAGGATCTTTCTGGAAGCAAACAATTGGAAATAACCCATATGTTCATAAAAAGGTGAAGAGATAAATATTAGGTGATAAAGTCATACAATAAATATTTACAGAAATGGTAATGAATGAAGCATATATTTCACATATTAACATGAATGAATATCAGAAACAAAGTTGATTTTTAATGAAAAACAAGTCTCAGAAAAACATAGAAAGTAAATACCATTATATAAAGTTCATGACCAAATGATTATGTTACTTAGGAGCTATAAATATATGGTAAGTTTATGAAAAAAAGGCAACAGATTGATAAAGCTAAAATTCAGTGAGAGGCACACAAGTTTCTTCAACAGCAATGCTTGTATTTTAGATTTTAAGCTGTATTGTCAATACATGGGTGCTTGTTTTATTAGACTTTGTAGCTTATA
>JAQZBX010012882.1:22878-40715 GCA_029593785.1 Cabassous unicinctus
CCCCTCTCCTTGGGGCCCAAGGAGTCCACCAGGCTTCACTCCTTGAAGGACAAGATTCATAGATATTTGCTACGATGCTGAGGGCTTGACACACTAGTCTATCCTCCCCTATAAGGAAGCACCCATGCTCTCAAGAGACACCCTCCCCTCTGAGAACATATTGGGCCTCCCCAGCATGGGAGTCCAACTCCTTCCCACTCATTATGTGGGTCTCCCTCTGCTGATACAGCACACTATGACAAAATGATCACTTGCACATTCTCTTGAAGACTCCCCCAGGTGTGCCATGTCCCAAATGCCCCCCCCCATCTAACACCCTAAACCAGTAACCCTTCCATGTCATATTGCCAAAAGAGTTTTCTCAACATTGTAGTTTCAACCACGTGCCCACCAATCCCCAGTGTTTACAATGGGGTTTTATTAGCTTGCAATCTCACAGTTCTGAGACTGAGAAAAGTATCCAAATCAAAGATCATCAGGTGATGCTCTCTCCCCAAAGACCAGCTCTGGGTGATGGTGGACTCCTGTGAAGGCATGGGGTGAAGGCATGGGGTGGTTTCTGCTAGTCTTGCCATCTCCTCTGGGCTCCACTGCTTTCTGTTTCTGGCTGCTCCACCTGTGGCATTCTCTTTCAGCTTCTGGTGATTCCTCTCTGCGCTTCTATCTCTCTCTCTTTTCCATCCCATTTAGAAAGGACTCTAATAAGAGGAATAAGACCCAGCCTGGATCAGACACTACTGAAGTAATCTAGTCAAAGGCCCTTAATTGAAATAATCTAGTCAAAACATTCCACCTACAAAAGATTCACATCCACAGGAATGGACTAGCTCTAAGGACATGATCTTCTCTGGGTTCCACAAAAGCCTCAAACTATTACACCATCTATACAATCTAATATTTCCCCTTTTTAATCATATTCAAGTATATATTTCAGTGCTTTTAATTGCATTCCATTCACAATGTTGTGCTACCATCATCACCATCCATTACCAAAACATTTCTATCATTCCAATCAGGAACCCTGTACATTTTAAGCCTTAACTTCCCATTCCCTATCCTCACCCTATACCCAGCTTAACCTATATTCTAGATTCTAACTCTATGAGTTTGCTTATTCTAATTGTTTCCAATTAATGAGATCATACAATATTTGTCCTTTTGTGTCTGGCTTATTTCACTCAACATGAAGTCTTTCAATTTCATCCATATTGTCACATATGTTAGGACTTTATTCCTTCTTCAGCTGAATAATATTCCATTATATGTATATACCACATTTTATTTATTCATATATTGGTTTTTTATAGACACTTTGGTTATTTCCATCTTTTAGCAGTGGTGAATAATGCCACTATTAATATTGGTGTGCAAATATCTGTTCCAGTCCCTGCTTTCAATTATTTTGGGTATATAGTTAGTAGTTGGATTGCTGGATCATATGGCAGTTCAATACTCAGCTTTCTGAGGAACCACCAAAATGGCTTCCACAGTGGCTGCATCATTTTATGTTACCACCAGCAATGAATGAGTGTTCCTATTTCTCCACTTATTATTTTCTTTTTTTAAAATAGTAGCTATTCTAATGGGTATGAAATGGTATCTTATTGTGGTTTTAATTTTAATTTTCCTTATAGCTAATGATGTTGAGCATCTTTTCATGTGCTTCCTGGCCATTTGTATATCTTCTTTGGAGACATATCAGTTCAAATATTTTTTAATTGATTGTCTTTTTGTTGTTAAGTTGAAGAATTTCTTTATATATTCTGATACTAAAACTTCATTGAATATGTGATTTTCAAATATTTTCTTCCTTGTGAAGATTGCTGTTTTACTTTCATGATAAAGTCCTTTGAGGAACAAAACTTTTTAATTTTGATGAGGTCCCATTTATCTATTTTTTTCTTTTGTTGCTGTGCTTTGGGTAGAAAGCCTAAGAAACCATTCCATAACACAATGTTCTAAAGATGCTTCCCCACATTTTCTTCTAGGAGTTTTATAGTTCTAGCTCTTGTATTAAAGTCTTTGATCCCTATTGAGTTGATTTTTGTATATGGTATGAAGTAGGAGACCACCTTCTTTTACTGCAAATGGAGATCCAGTTTTCCCAATACCATTTGTTGGAGAGACTATTCTTTCCCAATTAAGAAGTCTTTGCCACTTTATTAAAAATCAGTTGGCCAGAAAAGTAAGGGTGATTTCTGAGCTCTCAATTCTGTTCCATTGGTCTTTATGTCAGTCCTTGTGCCAGTACCATGTTGTTTTGATTACTGTGGCTTTGCAATAAGTTTTAGGATCAGAAAGTAGGGGTCTTCCAACTTCATTCCTTTTTTTCAAGATGGTTTTTCTTATTTGGGGCCCTTTACCCTTCCATATAAAAATTTTTAAAACAATTTATTGAGGTATATCATTAATACATGAACAGTCATAAACAATAAGTATTCAGTAAACATTGTGAACTTACAAAACAAACATGCCTAACATCATACAGAGCTCCCACACATCACCCCACCACAAACACTTTGCATTGTTGTGAAATATTTGCTAACAAATTATGAAAGAGCATCATCAAAGTATCACTGCTAACTATAGTCCATATCTCACTCCCCTATACTTTTTTTAAAGGATTTATTTGTTTACTTTTATCCATTTTACCCCCCACCCCCACCCCACATTTTTGCTGTTTTTGTGTCCATTCGCTGGGCAACACTCTGTGTCCATTTCCTGCCCTCTCTTCTCTTATCCTTTTCCTCCTGTCTTCACTGGGATTCGATCCTCGGACACTCCAATGTGGGAGAGAGGCATCCTACCACCTGTGCCACCTTAGTTCCAGGTTTTTCTTGGCACATCTCATCTTGGCTCTCCCTTGTGTCACTCTCCTGTTACATCATCATCTTGCTGCGTGGCTCACGGGGCCTGACGGGGCACCTGCGCATGGGGCCTGGTGGCCCGTGCGCCTTCTATATTTTTCTTTATTTTATTTTTACCGGGAGGTTCTGGGGATCAAACCCAGGTCCCTCCAAATGGGAGATGGATGCCCAACCATTTGAGCCACATCCATCCCCCTGCTATATATCGTAAGGTTGACCAAAGATACCTAGAGTTACAGTCATTTCCCATACATAATAAATCAGACTTAGTTTATCACCAGCATTTTAAAAGCCAGACCTAGGGAGAAAAACTAGGTCTGGGGACACATGCATGGTTTCTAATATAGCGAATGTTTAGCCTACCCTGATTATCACAAAATCAGGACAGCAAGAATATTCGCAACCTTCCATATAAATTTGATGATTGGGTTTTCCATTTCTGCAAAGAAGATTGTTGGAATTTTGATTGGATAGTATTAAGATCTTCATAATATGCAGCCTTCCAAATCATGAACGTAGAATGTCCTTCTATTTAGTTACATCTTCTTTAATTTCTTTTAGCAATATTTTGTAGTTTTCTGTGTACAGGCCCTTTGCATTCTTGGTGAGATTTATTCCTAGATATTTGGCTTTTTTAGTTGCTATTGTAATTGGTATTGTCTTCTTGATTTCTTCTTTTGATTGTTCATTGCTTGTGTATAAAAACACTACTGATTTTGAGGTATTGATTTATACCCTGCAATTTTGCTGAATTCATTTATTAGCTCTAAGAGCTTTGTTGTGGATTTTTCAGGATTTTCTGGGTATAGGATCATATTTTATGCAGATAGAGATGGTTTTATTTCTTCCTTTCCAGTTTGGGTGCCTTTTATTTCTTTTTCTTGCCTAATTGCTCTTGCAAGAACTTCTAGTATAATGTTGAATAATGGTGGTGACAGTGGGCATCCTTGTCTTTTTTCCTGATCTTAGCAGAAAAGCTTTCAGTCTTTCATCATTAAGTAGGATATTAGCTATGAGTTTTTCATATATGCCCTTTATGATGTTCAGGATGTTTCCTTCTATTCCAATCTTTTGAAGAATTTTTATCAAGACAGGATGCTTTAAATTGTCAAATGCCTTTTCTGCACCAATTGAAATGATCATGTATTTTTTTCTTCATTCTGTTAATATAACTTATTACATTAATTGATTATATTGAACCGACCTTGTGAGTTTTTAGAAACTCACAAACTACCTACATTGATTCAGGAAGAAATAGAGGATCCTGATACACCAATCACTAGTAAAGAGATCAAACCAGTAATTATATTGAACCAATCTTGTCTACCAGGGGTAAATCCCACTTGGTCATGGTGTATAATTTTTTTAATATGTTGTTGACTTTGATTTGCTAGTATTTTGTTGATATTTTTGAATCTATATTCATATGAGATATTGGTCTATAGTTTTCTTTTCTTGTGGTAAATTTATCCAACATTGGTATGAGGGTCAAGTTGGCCTTGTAGAATGTGTTAGGGACTGTTGCTGCCTCTTCAATGTTTTAGAAGAGTTTGAGTAGAATTGGAGTTAAGTCTTCCTGGAATGTTTGGTAGAATTCCACTGTGAGGCCATCTGGGCTTTGTTGGGAGGGTTTTAATTACTGATTCAATATCTTTACTAGTGATTGGTGAGTTGGGATCTTTCATGTCTTCCTGAATCAATGTAGGTAGTCTATTTCCTCTAGGTTATCTAATTTATTGGCATACAGTTGTTCAGAGTGTCCTCTCATAGTCCATTTTATTTCAGTGAGTTGGTAGTAATTTCATGCTTTTCATTTCTGATTTTTCTTATCTGTATCCTCTCTCTTTCTTCTTTTTCAGTTTAGCTAAAACTTTTCAATTTTATTGATGTTTTCAAAGAACCAACTTTTGCTTTTGTTGATTCTCTCTATTGTTTTTTGTTGTTGTTGTCTCCATTATAATCTTTGTTATTTCCTTCCTTCTGCTTGTTCTGGGTATAGTTTGGCCTTCTTTTCCCAGTTCTTCCAGTTTTGAGGTTAGGTCTCTGATTTGAAATTATTTTCCTTTTTTAATGTAAGTATTAAGAGCTATAAATTCCCCTCAGCATAGCCTTGAATGCGTCCCATAAATTTTGGTATTTTCATTTGCCTCAAAATATTTCCTAATTTCACTTTTGATTTCCCCTTTAACTCATTATTTGTTTATGAGTATGTTGTTTAATTTCCACATATTTGTGAATTTTCCATTTCCTCTCTGGTGTTGATTTCTAGCTTCACCCTCTTGTGATGGAAGAATATACATTGCATGATTTCAATATTTCTTTTTTAATTTTTTGAGACTTGTTTTGTGACCCAACATTTGGTCTACCCTGGAGAATGATCTATGTGCACTCAAGAAGAATGTGTACTCTGTTTACTTTGGGTGCAATAGTCTATATATATATCTGTTAGGTCTAGTTGGTTTAGTGTATCATTCATGTCCTGTACCTTTTTATTGATCTTTTGACTATATGTTCTATCCATTATTGAGAGTGGTGTCCTAAAATCTCCTGCTATTAATGTACAACCATCAATTTCTCCCTTCAAATCTGTCAGTATTTGTTTCATATATTTTGGGGCTCTGCTGTTGGGTGCACCTATATTTATAATTGTTACATCCTTTTGTTGAATTGTCCCCTTTATCAATATATAATGGCAATATTTGTTCCTCATAACTGTTTTAACTCAGGCAATTTTTATCTAATATTAGTATAATCACCTCAGCTATCTATTGGTTACCATTGCATGGTATACATTTTTTTCCATTCTTTCCCTCTCAAACTACTTGAATCTTTGAACTTAAGGTCAGTCTCTTGAAGACAGCATATAGGTGTCACATGCTTTTTTATCCATTCTGCCAATCTCTGCCTTTTGACTGGAAGTTTCATCCATTTACATTTAAAGTCACTACTGATAATACAGGACTATTGTCTATTTCTTGGTTTTGTAACCAGTTGGTGATAAGTCAAGAGTTTTTTTGAGATTCAGCCCTCCTATCAAGAAGGTCAGCCTAAGGTAAATGCAGTGTGGAGGGTTTTCCCTATCTTTCTGTGCCTGTCTTATCCTGGGTTTTTGCTTGTTAGTTGTTTTGGAGTTCTCCTGTTTACAGGAGTTGGTTGTCCCATCTGTTTCCAAAAAGACAGACCACCTTTCTCTCCCTGGTGTTTGAAGCTGACAAACCTTTGTCACAGCCTATCAGCATCTATATTTTTTACACTCCTTTCATTGTCTCTTTCTGCTTTTGCCTGGAGGTCAAATTCTTGGAGGAGGGTCACCCTGGAGAGGACTTTCCCGAGTCAGTATTTCCCAGCCAAAACAGGGTCATGATGAGGATGCAGACCAGCCCCAAAGTGCCCTGTAGAGGGATCAGGAAGGGGCCAAAATCTTGTCCAATGGCTCTCCCAAGCTGAGTTTTCCTAGCCTGCCCAGCAAGTATAGCCCTTCAGCTCACTGTCCCTTACAGTCTTGAGGACACATTGAATCTTTAAATCTCCACCACCTCTACCCCTATCTGGGTAGGATTGAAACAATGCATAATACTGCCTTTTTCCAGGGCAGGATTGAAACAATGGCTGCCACCACCTTTGTCTGGGGAGGGTAAAACCAATAGCTGCTGTGAAAGCCAGACCCACAGCAATCCAAATATGAAAATCAAAATCCCTGATCTGTAATCATCCATGTCCACTTGAGGAAGAAAATTTTATGTCCCATTTGTCACACAGCTATTAAGTGTCTTGGAGCTGGGATACCAACCAGATGATACCGCTTCATATTCCTATTCTTATGTACTGTGCATGCAGGATTGAATGTGGGGGAAAAATCACAGAACAATCAATTTGACTGTCAATGCACAACACATGTAGTAGATTTACCATTTGTGAAATATGAATAAAAACATTCTAAAAAACCTGAATTTAAACTGAATAAATTATGCATGGGATTAAACCATTGGAACTTGGCTGCGTATCTATCCATATTTCCATTCTCATTCCTCCCAACTATTCATTTTTGTGCCTCACTTCATTTTCTCCTGTTTTTGTTTCTTCACAGGTATCATGGCTGCTTTTTCCCCCTGAAATGACTTCCTCTCAAATTTTTCACAAATTCATATAGTTTAATTCTTTTCCAAACACAGAGGGAACTCAGTTTATAGCTTGCCACCTATATCTGCTTATTTAATAACCATTTTGTCTTCTGCCAAAAAAACCTTCATTTTCTTCAGTGTCAGACAAGCTTCAATAGACTCACAGCCCTTTGATTTTTCCAAGTCAGTTACACCCATTCATTTCTCTTGCCAGTGATTAGGTTAGCATTAGGGGAGATGTGCAGTTCTGTCAAATGAGATATGAGAGTTTAAATGCTGAAAGGCCTCTGCTTACTCTTCAAAAAGGGAAATGCTGAATGATATGCTGAAAATGACAAGGTAGAAAAATATAAAGAACATAGGTCCTGGATATTGTTACTAAGTTGCTGAATTAACCAACAATGGAAATGCCACACCCTAACTTTTTGTTACATGGATTTCTTCTACTTGCAGGTGAAAGTATCCTAATACATGTCTTATGGTCTACTTTATCCATTGAAGAAAGAGAATAGGGAAGATTAATATTCATTTTCTTGGGATTATAGGAGTCAAATTAAATATCTGAGAGGCATCCATGAGCTGACGTTCAACTAACTTTCCAAGAATCACCACAAGTAGACCCCAGCATGCCCCAGTAGAAAAATCCCAGGAAAGTATATTCTATTCTGGACAGCATAGGATGTCTCCACAGTGTTTGAGTTTGAGATTGACTTAGCCAATCTCTTTAAGAACCCCACCTCTGTTCATGACATCAGGAACATCAGAAATATCTCCCAGACTTTTCCTGAGAACTTAGTACCACTATTCCATCTGTGTCATTATCTTAATGTGCTTCACTCTTGGTGTGTATAAACTCATGCCTAAGAATGGTAGAGAAACTATGCTACAAACATCCCCCTAATTGGATATACCAATTGATCATTAATTCTTGTCTTTTCCATAGCCATTCAGTAAACTCCATAATGGTATCATCATAACATCTTGAAAACCTATGTGATATTCTTGAACTCCAGGGCCAATATCAAATCACAGATAGATGCCTCTCTCTGTTTTAGAAGAGCCGAAATCCTGTCAGATGCAAGTCTCCAATGTTAAACTCATTGTTAAATCCATTTCATTTTGATTTATTAAGCAAATATCTTTAAAAAGTATAAATAAGTAGTACTATGAAAATCAACTTTTTAGAAAAAACACTTATTCTTTTGGTTTTAGAACAGAATTTTGTTTAAAAGAAAAGTTTAAGAAAGCCATATTTCCAAATTCCCAGAGAAAAAGATTTTTGTTACCATTTCCATCTCTGCAAATACAGTGCTCTACTGTCTCAGACACAATTTTATTTTGTTTTTAGCCTATGAATTATAGAACAGATTCCTAGCATTGTTATTTGCATGACCCAATAAATACCAATATTTCCATATTTTCTGCTCTTCTGGGAAGATCATAACTGAGTTATCACTGAGTCTGGTTGTCTGAAACCATCTCCTTAATCCCAGTTTACTGATGTACTCTGGATCTGATTAATGGTCCCAGCAGGGAGGAAAAAAGTTTTTGAGGGATCTAATTTTGTACTGGATTAATTTCTGAAGATATTGAAGCTGATAACTCCTCTTCCCAATAATTAATAACAGAAGAAATTGATAACTTCTGTTTCTAAGGGTGGGTTTCCTGGGAAAATTCCACATTAAATCTGACCTTGCTTTAAAGAAACACCATCAACCAAGCAAACATTTCTACTTTGCTGAACAATTAAATCTTTCATATTGCAACTGACATTCTCAAAGATGCTGCTCAGGAGAATTTCATTCAATGAATTCTCTGCACATGTCTCCTGAACCTAACCTTGAAAAGCAAGATATAAACCCCTGTAGTGCTAATAGGTCTATTATAGCAGTCATTTCAAGGAAAGGGCAGAGCAGCATTGCATTTCTTGAAATGGTTTTCAGCTACGTGTCCCTAGGGAGTTGTGGGAAAGAATAAGAAGCTAATGTTATTGAAAACTAATAATTTACAAGTATCTGTGCTAATCATTTGCCCGTGTACCACATGTAGTATAGTTAGAACAGTGTGGTAATTGATATTCTTATTTTTGCTTTGTTTAATTCACAATTTCAAGACATCATAAATGTATGCCATTACATCAATAGACTACATTTACTATATCTAGAAATAAATATTTAGGACAAATAAATTTTTTTCAAGTTAAATCTGTTCCAAGTAGTTTCAGCCCCAAACACTTGGAAGGATAATCAAAGGTAAATTTGATCCCTGACAGGTACTCAGAGATACATCAGTCTTTAAGCATATTAGGACATTTTTTATTATTGTGCTATAGTAGGTTCTTAAAATCAGGGGAGAAGGCTCTCCAGTTGTTTATGTTGACATAGAGATGGACAGATACAGAGGGAAGAGAGCCATGTGATGGTGGAGGAGGCAAAGTGAAGCCAAGGAACACCCAGGATTACTGACAACACCAGACACTTGGAGAAGCAAGTAAGGATTCTCCTCTACAGTTTTCACATAGAACATAGGTTCGGCTGAAAACCCGTTTTCAGACTTCTAGCCTGTCCAGCACTATGAGACAATAAATTTACACCATCCAATTTGTGGTTGTTTGTTATGGCTGCCCTAGGAAATTAAGACATGTATTTGGAGTGGGCTCACTTTTGAGAGTAGAGTATGCCAAAGCCAGACAATCTCTGAAGAATCATAAGCAGAGGGGAAAACCAGTGCACAGGCCCTAGGGGAACAGAGTGTAGGGACTGTGCTCTCAGTTTTTGAGGAATGGAAAGGAAGAGCCAGTGTGGCTGGTAGAGAGGCAGCAAAGGGACTTACATGCGACAAAACCTAAAAAAATTTATCCTGAGAGGAATGGAAAGTCATCCGAGGATTTTGAGCAGAAGAGTGAGGTGACTTAAAATTTTAAAAATATATCAAATGTTGAAAACAATCATCAATTATTGACTATCTGAGGAAAAAAGATTATTAGCTTTCATCTCATTAAATAACTTACACAATAAAAATTTAAATTGAAAAATTAAATTTTGATATTTGGAGAATTACCAAGATTCAAAAAAAAATAAGGTTTCCAATAACAAAAAGCATATTCTGTAAAAGCACATTTGTGAGAGACTAGACCTGGGGGATCATCTGATATAAGGGCTTCCCATTTGGCTGAGTTCTTAATGTATTGGAAATTTCCCATGATGCTCTTGGAAGCTTTAAAATATAACTGAATTTGACTTCTGCTTTCTGGTGCTTACCTTCACAGATAGCTTCTCATGAAACTCTAAAACTGTCACTATCTTGAAAATTAATAAAACAAAAGCAAAACGAAGGTTAGGTGTAAACAATTCTGCAAAACAGATCCAAGGAAGAACCACAGAATGAAGCCACTATCACTATCTCTGAGAAAAATTCTAATCTCTAGACTAAGGCTCTCTTTTATTTAAAAATAAAACTGCATAAAATGTAATAAACAAAGTACCAACACAGTAGAAAGTCTTGCTTATATTTTAGTCCTAATTTTTTCTTTGTAGGATCTTAGGCAGTTTATCTCTGTCTCATATACCATCTAGAAAAGAGAGTAATAATTATCTGTTTCACTGAGGTGCTTGTGGAAATGAACTCATTCACAGCAGTGTAACATTTTGAAGATGAACTATATGGAATAAATCTATGTATTTGTAGGTGACTGCATATTTAAAAGAATTATTGTAACAAATAATAAAAAGTTGTGACATTTCACTGCCAATTACCTCCTTTTGTATGACTTAACACACTGATTTTAAAGTAATAATGCATTACTATTGAAAATAAGAATAAATTGTTAGATATATGTAATTACTTGAGTTGTCAACTGTTTGAAAGACTTATTCTCATGAAATAAACCAAGTATAATATTTAAAATGTGGTATCTCTAAAGAACTCCAGTAGTTTAAACACATTATTTTACTAAAATAAAATAATATTTAAGTGTTAGTGTGCTGAAATAATATCACATTAATCATATGTTTGTCTTAATTTCTTCCTTCTGATTTACTATTTTCTATTACATTCAGAGATGAAGAAAGATTGACCTCTAATACAAGAATGCCTTGGAGTGGATTTCATCATACCAAGGCATGATATATTTCATAAGAGGAGAAATGACCTTTCACTTAGGAAACTACTTTGATGGC
The DNA here is from genome assembly GCA_029593785.1 of Cabassous unicinctus. NCBI lineage: Eukaryota > Metazoa > Chordata > Mammalia > Cingulata > Chlamyphoridae > Cabassous > Cabassous unicinctus. The sequence continues at coordinate 34,045 of JAQZBX010012882.1, forward strand.
TGTTTTAGATATGAAAGAAGTCCTCCATACATGGTCTTCAAGGAGAACAAGGAACAAAAGAAAGATGAGCATGGAGTAAGAAGTGGAATCGGGATTAGATGAAAGTCCAAAGATAGTATAACAATAATAACAAGAAGTAAGGCAGAAGTAGGGTGATGCAAGGAATAGATAGAAAGAAAATAGGCCCAGCAATGAAGTAGGAGGCCCAGGTCAGAAAAAGACACTGGGATCCCTTTAGTAGCAGGAATCCCTGAAGAATCTTATAAGAAAAATATTAAAATTTGTGTAGTTTTCTCTGCTATGTGATGGTATATAACCTTTTCAGTAGCACCTTATACCCTCCCCAAATAACTTCCAATAAAATGCATGCTGCGTACAGTATCTCCTGTGAGCGATGCTTTGCAAGAACCACAGAAAAGGGCTGTGTTTCATATTTGTGCTGATTTTGGATGGATAGTTTACCGCAGCCATGGGACATACTAGTCATATTGAATGTTCTGTGAGAATTGAGAACTGTATGCATAAATCCCTGAAAATTCCCAGAAATCATAGGAAAGACAGTGACCTTTCCATGGGGTGTGGAATGTGGCCATGAATTGTATTTTCATAAATGTTAAGGAAAAATTTAACCTCAAAATATTGAACTCACCTGGTGACTGGACTCACCTGGTGGCAGAACTCTGGGTTACATATGCGCGGTAGAAATTATTGTGAAGCCACTATTTCTTTGTGTTTTTTTGTTTATTTTTTTTTAAGTTCATTTAAACTTAAAAAAATAAAATAACAGACAAATGGCAGCTCAACAAATTATGGTATACCTACACTTTCTCCAGCTCCATGTACCCATAAAGTATGTTCAACTTCAGGGGGCATGACATAGCTCTCTGCTACATCTGAGTGTAGGTTTTGCTTCATAGTTGGCATTTCTGCACAAAGCACTGTGCCATTCTTCTGGAAACTAGTATTTCAATGAAGCATGTATCTCCCAGTTTAACTAAATAGTGCCAAATAGGCCAGATATGACTCCTTATACAGACTCCATTTCATCATGTTAAATGTAAAAATATAGCACATGCAGTTGTCAAATTTATCTTTCAAGATGTTCTTTAAATAGCATAATATTTATGCTATTTAAATATTAAATAGCATAATATTCAGAAAATTTATTCAGAAAATTTGACTAGTTATCAGATATAGTCAGACTCTATGATGTTCCCCAGTGGTCTTCACCTCCTGGAAGTCACACTTCCGCATTGTACCAACTTAGGTCTGTGTGACCCATAGAATAAGGCAGAAATGACAGCCACGTTAATTCTGACATTACGATACAAAACAAACTACAACTTCCATCTTGATTGCTTTCTCTTGTGCTTTTTCTCTCACTCTTTGGATCACTATCTCTGGGGGAGATCATGTTTTGGGAGCAGCTCTATGGGAAAGCCCATATGCCAAGAGCTGAAGCCTCCTGCCAATAGCCATTGAATAAGCTTGGAAGAAGATCCTTCAATCTTAGTGCAGCCCCAGCAATGGCTTGACTGCCATCTCAGGAGAGACCACCCAGGTAAATCACTCCTACATTCCTAACCCTCAGAAACTTGTGAGGTAACAGTTTGCTGTCTTAAGTTGCTAATTATTACCTAACAATAAATGACAGCTATATTTTCTTACCTCCTTCTTTGGCAAGTAGATGCTAGTACAAAATGAGGCTTTGGCTGGTGCAGGGTGTCTTATATTCCGGGGCCAGAAGTGAGAGCATGACATTGCTAACTTGTGGTGCCTGGAAGGGGTTTCAAGCAACAGTAGCTGGAGGAAGTTACAGATCAGAACAAAGCAGGCAATTAGAAATTAAGATGCTATTAAGCAACGCTTTCAATATGTGTTTATCAATTGTAACAAATGTACCACACTAAGGAGGGATGTTGTTGATGTGGGGAAGTGTGGGAGGGGGAGGGAAGGGGGCATATGGGAATCCCTTATATTTTTTTATATAACATTTATGTAATCTAAAGCTTCTTTAAAAATAAAAAAAAACTAATTAAAAAAGAAAAGATGCTATTATGCAGTGGCCCAGGGAAAGAGAGAGGCAAAGGAGAAAATTCCAAAGGAATAGGGGGAAGGGACTCTGGAACACTTCTGAAATTTTGGGATTTCCTTATCTCATTTCTGTGCTCCTGAAAATGGCATCCTGGTAGCACATATCTCCAGAGCAGATATGATTCTGATATTCAGGAGCTTCCATAGACTGGAACAATCATACTGCTTCTCTTCTCACCACCAAATCCATCTCTCAGCTTCAAACAAATATAATGCTTTCTTGACTCTGTGCTTTTTGGAAAGCCATTACATACAGCAGGAATTCTGTCTCTCTTATTCACTTGTCCCCAAGGGCTGGATCTATCTTTTAGCTCTTTCCTGCTTCCTTTTTCCCTTTGAAATCTTTCATGAATAACCAAACTCTCAGAGATTGCTCCCTCCTCTGCCAAAGAAATCACCCTCTGTACTACTCACATACTGCCTTTATTTTTCATGCCTATCTCTACAACATATAAACAATTTCTAGAGGGCAAGAACCCTACCTAATATATCATTGTACTTTCTACAAAGATCCTACCACAATACCGTTTATTTGGTAGCCATGTGATAAATATTGGTTAATTGACTTCTGCAAGTTTTCTTATTGCAAAATTGAGGCATGGACAATTTTTAAAAGTCAATCAAAGAGAGGAAGAAATGTGAATTCACCATCCAGAAATAGCCATCCAATATTTTGGTGGCATAGTCTTTTTTACAAATTTATTTATATATGCATATGTAGAGGGTTGTGTATGTGTATGTGCAAAATGGAATATAAATCTATATATTTATTTTATGCTTGCTTGTCTGACTGAAAACATATTCACAGAATGTTCCTTTTTTGGACCTGGAACCAAACCTTGGGGATGTAATTTCTTAGATGTAGCTTTACATTACCACTGGGTTCTCTTATCCTGTGAAAGCAAGATATCACATATCAGACCCATTATGGAATATGTCTATTAAAAGTAGCATTATGATTATGGGCAACATTCTAAGTTGGTATGGATTTTAACATCATGTCATAAGCAGCACCATCTTCTGCAAAGGAAGTAAACACCACCACACCAAGGAAACGAAAGAGCCTACAACTGCAAGCAAGAGAGTCCTATCCATTGGCTGTATGGGATCGAAGCCCCCTCTCAATTAGAGGTGGAGTGGACATCACCATCCCAGAATCCTCAGGATTAGGGAATGAACTATGGACTGGAGCCGACTTACTGGTATTCTACTATAGACATATTGTGATTCTAGCAATGGAAGAAATTACAACATTGATGTGGAGGCAGTGGCCACTGGAGGCTCTGAGGGCAGGGAGAGGGAAAAACAGGTGTAATATGGGGGAATTTTCGGGACTTGGGAATTGTCCTGAATGACACTGCAATGACAGATAGAGGCCATTATAAATCTTACCATAACCTACAGAACTGTGTGGGAGAGAATGTAAGCAGTAATGTAAAGTATAATCCATGCTCAGTGGCAATGCCGCAAAATGCATCTATCAATTGTAATGAATGTACCACACTAATGAAGGATGTTGTTAATGTGAGAAAACGTGGAAGGTGTGGGGAATGGGTCATATGGGAATCCCTATATTTTTTATGTAACATTTATGTAATCTAAGTATCTTTTTAAAAATTAAAAATATATATTAAAAAAAAAGAAAGTACAGATTAAAAATCACTAGAAGGGAACCACTATATTCTTTGGAGACTGGGTACTGATGTATAGACAAAACCACGTAAGTATTTTCAAAGATATTTCTTTTGTTCTTGAGAGTGAAGGGTTGGAATCTGTAGATTCATAATGTAAAGCAGAAAATTATCTTAAGGGCCCTGAAGTTTATTCTTAATTTTCTCCTTGTATTCTGCTAATAACTGTTAAATGTGCCATGATCCTGGATGTGTATTATGACTCTAAATCCCTTCTGAAAATGTAAAATCTTATTCCCCAAATAGACTCAGTGCTGGTCCAGGAATCTCTTTGACCAAGAGGCAGCTTGGACCTGAAGGTACTCACCCCAAAATCATAGCTGCAGCCAAACCTTAAATTTCCAGACCAGTTTCTCAACAACTGAACATTTTGGCAGCAACTTTTAATGGTTCCAGCTGCAGCTGAGTCATGAAAACTCTTGGGCAACAGGATGAGTTGTAGGCAGAGCTTGGGTCTTATCTCTCCTTTCCTTGACCTTTCTCCCTTCAAAATGTCCTTTCTCCACCCCACTTCCCCCTCTCAAATCCTCATGCTCTCTTTCCTTTCCGTTATCAAAACCTAATTTCTACAAAGTATATAACAACTTTATTTACAGTAAGGTACTTAAGACCAAGAATCCTTGAAATATTATTTCTCCAGGTACTTATATTCTAATTGGTCAATTGTAAATCTGAGAGTGCAGTGGCCACATCTCTAGTATTCTACCTTGCATCATCTGAACAACTGTCCCATTTACAGTGTTGGGATCTTCTTTTCTTTCACTAGAGACTGTCTATAAGAAGGTTAGAAAGAGTTCAGGTGAGGAAAAGAATGAAGTTATTAAGAAGACAGATTGCTTTAATAACAATTTCATCTAAGTGATTAATTTTTAAGAACCTAACTTACTTTACAAATATAGCATTTAAAGAAAATGGGATAATTTTATCAACAATCCCACCACCCCAATAAACCATTGATTATGTTTTCATGTGTATTAAGAGTTCACTCATAAAATGTTTATCTAAACCCTTCCATGTGCCAGGCAACTTGCTGTGCTTCCTTCTAATCCTTGGCATCCTTACACATGAAGAATTTTAAATAGCTGTAATTATAGCATGGATAGAAATTTATTCTTTTTCTTTCGTTTGCTGTATTATAAACATTTTTATACACTGCTAATTAGAGATCTGATTAATTCATATTAAATTAGAGATCTGACATTTTCAGGAAAGATTTTTTTTTAAATATTAGTCAAGTTAGAGATAGGTGAGAAATGTGCCTCTCCTGGAATTAATGAGAGGCATTCTTGATGCCATGAAAGCCCTTCCCATAATTCCAAACTGTTTTATCTGGATAATTTCCAAAGAACTTCATTACTTGTGCCCAGTGCAAGAATGAAACGGCTTTTATTGGCGTGTAGGAAAGCTAATAGCCCTGTGAGAACTTATTAGGTATAATTTATTTTCATGTTAGATGTAAGTATGTGTTCACAAGGTGTTTTCAGTCTTCTTTTAATAAAATGGCAACGGTTATATTGAGAAAATGTATTTTGCTTCCAGTGAAGATTCTCGGGACTTGCAGTCTTCCCTGTCCAGGTTCCAGTGAGGTTTAGAAACCAAATGAAAGTGATGGATTTGCAAGGCCAAAGGCCTTCTCTGTGTACACTCATGTGTTGCTAAAGGCTGAGCTGCAATATTTCTTTTGCCTTCAAATGAAAACAATTGCGTATAGGCAGGACTTGGCAGGACTGTGAAGTGAGGAGAGGAGGGACAAATGAAAAGGAAGAGCCAATGTAGAACTCTAAAGTTTAAGAGTCAGGCTTCTAGGTTGTCTTCCTGTCTGTCTAAAATAAATATTAAAGTTCAAGGAGGAAGGTTTTAAAATGTCATTAAAGCTCTTTTCCTCCATCCTTAAAAATGCAGGTGAAGATAAGCCCAACTTGTCTAAGCCAAGCCCTGGAAATAAGACAAAAGTAATGTGCTGGGACAAGGCGAGCAAGGAAATCAGTCTAACCTAGGGGCAAAAGTTACCTGTAAATATTCTGTTACAACACGAAAATCTTAGCTGTTAAATAAACTTGGCAAGAAACTAAAGAATTGGAAGATAAGAAAAGCTTAGCTGTTAAATAAGCTTGTCAAGAGACTGATAAATTAGAAGACTAGAGGTGTAAGGATTTTATGTGTATGATGGAGTGAAGATAAAAATAGAAAAGAAAGTATATAAGGGTTAAAATGGTTTTCCTTGCTATTCTTTCTTCCTTTTGTTTTTTTATTTTCTTCCTTCTTTTTTTTGACAAAGGTGCTTTTTTTTGACAAAGGTAGAAACTTATTGATGATAAAATCTGCTTTCTTCATTATTTTGCCTAGTGCTGCTCTGAGCATCCACTCCATTCCCTTCCCACAATTCTGGTTAGTGCAACTGCTTTTGCCTCTTACAGTAGGGAGGGACAACCCCTCGCATGTCATGAGCAGTCACCTAGTGTTACCCAAACCACTAAGTGTAGAGCCTCTACGTCCTCGTACTCCTCTTGGCCTCTACCCCTACAACGCAAGAACTGGCCTTAAAACAGAGGGCTTGACAACGTGCTAAAAATTAGTAACAATTGTTATTTATCAAGAGCCTGTTATGTGCCTAGCCTCAGGCTAGCCAACTCCAGAAGTCTGCTCTCGCCATTGAGCTGCAGTTCCCCTTCTTGATCAATATTTTCTTAGAGGTTGTAAGTTTTTAAAAAATTAAGTTTAAGAGGATTCTTTATTCAAGGACTCCTCAAACATTTAAACCACCTTATATATAATTGTATGTCCAAGAGGAAAGTTGTAAAGAGGATGCCCAAAACCTGAACCATGTTCCCTTTTTTTCCCTTGTCTTGAATTTCCTTTCATTTTTCTTTCTTTTTTTTTTTTTTT
>JAQZBX010012883.1:0-40601 GCA_029593785.1 Cabassous unicinctus
ACTGTTTCCTGCCTCTTTCCCTCATGCTGATAACTTCCAACTTCTGCCACCTCGATCTGCTTGTACTCACATGTAGATTGAGTTCCTTTCATTGTTCATGTCTTTGATATTACTCCCTTGGAGGTAGGGACATATAATATATAATGACAACAATTGTGTTGAAAGCATTGGCACAGTATAAACACCAAAGAAGGGTAGGAGCCAGGGACTTAACATTGATTCTTAAATTTGGTCCCTTCCCATCTCTAAATTTTTCCATATATTGCACCATAATCTTCCTCCTCTGTCCTCTCCATGGTTGAGATGCTTGCAGTGGGCAAAGAGAATTGCCTAGTCCCTAACCTTCAATGGCTACATGTTACTATGTGGCTGTCCTACCTTTTTTCCAAACTGGCTATTCTTGATGTTTGGGGAAAGAGATAGATATTCAGCAGTTTGTCTCTGCTTGTTTTTCCTTTTCACTGTTTTTTTTTTTACCCCTCAAGCTATCTTTCATTTCCTTGCTTCTTCACTCCCAAACAACTGCAACTCCACTAATCTTTCATTTCTATCATTCTCATGCACGTGAGTATGACAGACTTTTCTCTGGTACCTGGAGACTTTTTTGTAGTCATTATAACCTACAGAATTGTCCAGCCTCATCTATGAAACCCAATTCTCATAACAAAATCATTTCCCTCCTCCCAAAGAACTGCTTGTCTCAGTTTTAGGGTCAATGCAGATGACCAGTTATGAAGGACAAGTAATAGAGTAGGCAGGCCTGTGATATAATTTCACATATTTAATCTTTAGATCCCTTATGGGATAAGAGGTATTAGGAAGAATATCTGTGAGCTGATTTTTCTATTCCATTTGCAACACTGGCAGACAGAAGGGCTGGACTAGCACATCAGGCCAGACAATTCCATTATTGTTGGACATTTACGATTTCTCCAAACTTTCATGCACAGCTATAATTTCCAGAGTACGAGTCTGTTTGTAAACACCTTTAAGCAGCTCCCAGCCTCTCCATGAACTGGGACAAAGAGAGCACAGTTAGCTGTGAATTTAGTGATGCACATAATCAAATAGCAGGTCAGAGACAGGTTAGCAGTTCTTGGATCCTGGAACAAGTTCTCTGGACTGCAAAGGAGAACGATCAGAGTTAAATTGCTTCACGAGCAGAGTTAATGAAGCAATTTAGAGGACCAGCCAGAGAACTGCCAGTTCTTTATTATTTTTGGTATGCATCACTTCAACCTTCTAAACAGTTCATGACCCATACAGAAAATGTTTAAAAAGCAGATCCCTCTTTTATTTCCCTTTTATTTTTCAAAATAAAAAAATAAATCAGGTAAGAGAAGGACCTGTAAAGAAAACACATGGGGGTAGAGGACCAAGTATGGGGGGAGGATGAGAGGAAGGGAAAGAGAAAAGTGCAGCAACTGGATTTAGGAACACACAGTCCTCAGCTCCCATCCCAATGATGATGAAGAAGGGTCCCTAAGGCTATGGCTTAACCAAGTTAATTAAGTTCATAAGTCCCCCACATGGCGGGCTGTCATTCCTAAAAACAATCCAGATGTGGTTTTTGAGATGTTCAGTGGTTGTATTCATATGACTGACCTTCATATTGAGACCTTAGCCAAGAATTACAGATGCAGCTCTCCCCTCCCTGGTGCTTTTCTCCATCATTCCCTCCCATTCACTCTCATTACTCCTGACTTTCTCATTTCCTTTCTTGCATGTGAACTAAAAACAAAAACAAAAAGTCACGTGATTTCTTTGTCCTACTTTTATCTCCTCTGGTCTGTCTTGTCTCTCTCTGTCTTGTCTGTCTGTCCTCTCCATGTCTCACTCTCTACAGAACCTCCACCAGCTAAAACAGATTCAAACCTTGAAGCAGATGAACGAGCAACTGCAGGCTGAGAACAGGGCCCTGACCCGAGTGGTGGCCAGACTCTCGGAGTCCATCGAGTCCTCGGAAACCCAAGAGCTCTAGTTCTTGCCCCTCCTCTCCACCTCACTTCCCTCCTCCACTACTCCAGGCAGGTTCACTCTTCTTGATGGTCCCAGAAGCTCTGTGCTCATCCCTACTCCATCAGAGCCTCCTCAATCAGGTTCCTGTAAAGGTTGGTCATCTGGAGATGGAAGGAGCCAGGACTGAGACCACAGAGTGGGGTATAACATCCTAGGTCAGGGGAGGCAGTGGGGGAGCCCTCAACTGGGCTAGCAGTATATTTGGTAAGATCGCGGCACATCCTTCTCCTCCCTTAGAGACTGAATATGGATTTGCTCACTTTGTTACACTTAGGTATACACATATGTATGCACATGACTGTGTCTGCAGCACACACAGTTCTTTGGTGGGGTCATTACCAAACTGAGCTAGAGCTTTCTTAGTCATCAGTGGCTCAGATGTGATCTGGTCCCAAGTGTGAGCAATTGAGTTTGATCCTAGACTCCAAATTGTAGTTGGTCCTGGGGTCACCTGGGGCAGGAGCTCTCAACACTGTCTGCACATTAGAAGAACCTATGAGCTTTTAACAGATGCAACTGCCTGGACTCACCCCCCAAAGAACCAGGTTTAAATGGTCTGGATTAAGACCCAGGCATCAGTATTTTTTCAAAGCTCCCCCCTTGATTCTTATGTGCAACAGGATTGAGAACCTTTGCCTTTTGGATACCAGGTAGAACTAAATCCCCACGTCTGACAACATTGCTGGATGGGGAGGACTAGAACTGAAGGCTAGAGCACCACTACTACCTAAAACAGAGTCTCCTTCCCACCATCATATGAGCAGGATTGGATTAGCATTCTTTGCCTCCTTTCCATGTTAGTCTTTGCTTTCTTCTCCCTCCTTGGGAGGCATTGCTCTCATTGTGTCACAAATCTCTGGGCCCTAGGGATTTGTCCCCCTGAATGTGTGGGCTGTAAGGCAGAACACAGCCTTAAAAATGGGACCTTCACACAGCCAAGCCCTCCCTACTGAGAATGGCTTTGCAAAGAGGATGCCAGGCAGTGGAGCAGAGAGAAAGAAGGGATTTGCAACTAAGAACCAAGAAATGTGTTTGGTCAACTGGAGCAATTCCCTGGCAGTGGGTCTGAAAGACAAGTTCACAGATAACATTTTCCCATCCCAAGATCGGGTCACCACTGCTGAGCAATTTCACTCTCTGAAATGAATTTTTAATTCTCAGCAACAATCTAATTAGTCCTGACCAGGGCTTGTTCTTTTTTCTGCCTATTTGCTTTTGCCTTTGGCGTCAGTAGCTGGCAACTAATACCCACTAGCTCTGAAGCAGCTAAATTAGCATAAGGGCTAAGCTAATTAATATCCTACTGCAGAAAGAAAATTGAAAGGAAAGTGCTACCATGGCCTGGCACTGAACAGCTTTATCACCCTCCTTACTGAGCGCCTCTGTTAGGTCCAAACTCCATGCTTCAAAATAAGCCTCAAGATTCCTGGAAAATTTAATTTGGGGTGAGCTAGAACTTTCTCCAAAATTTTTAGTTTCCCTCTGTGCAAGATACTATAGGATATAGTGCAAAACTAGATCTCGTGCTTTCAGTAGTTAGTAACAGTGACAACAGCTGTCATTTATTAAGGCCTGTACTAAGTGCTTTGTATGCTTTATCTCATTCGTTGCCCAGAACAATCATGTTACTTGTGAAAAAAACTGAGTATCAGATTAAGTAACTTGCCCAAGGTCACTCAGAGAGTAAGTGATAGAAACAAAATTCAAATATGTGAGGTTCCAAGACCCAAGCTTGTAACCACTGTTAATATAAGCTGTCTGCATATTTGACACAATCTTGAGCCATTTGTTAAGCACATGGCCCAAATATTCAAGAAGGATCTATTGAGCAACTACAGCACACCCCCAGCATTATAGCTGAGAGATGAAGTACAATCTTCTGCTTTCTCAGCACTCTGACTTCCCTGCTGAAAGTAAACTTCCAAAGAACCATTTATCTATCAAAAGCTTTTGCCACCATAAAGAAAACCATTGCCTGGCACATGAACTCTGGTAGCAGAGTTCACACACTGGCCCATCAGTTACTGTCCAGGGGCCATACAAATAGTTAGGGAAAAAAATCAAAAGAAGAATATACTTCATGGTAATACTTCATGATCCATGAAAATTATATGGAAATCAGACTTTGGTGTCCATAAATAAAGGTATATTGGAACTGAGCCACACTCGTTCATTTATGTATTAGTATTATGTCCATGGGTGCTTTTGCACTAAGACAGCAGAGTTGAGTAGTTGCAACAAAGAGATGGTGTGAACTGCAAGGCCTAAAGTATTTACTCTTTGGCTCTTAATTGCAAAAACTGCTGAGCCCTGCCTTCAGGAAAGATAACTAAACCAAACTGGTAGTGTGGTCGAGAGATTTTGCCCTGCCTGTCCCTCCCCTACCCCCTTTTTTTTAAAAAATAATTCTCTGGAGAAATTGCCTTATCCCTCAGCATGTAGTACAAGCTACTTACCAAGAAAATATAAGTAGGGCCTCCCTTCCCACTACCCATGTAGCTGGAAGCAAAACAGTTCAGGAAAAGCTCATTGAGTCCCTCTCACCCTACAGCTTGCCTCTCTCTCTGCAGCTTCAGAACCCTCTCATCCTCTTCCTCTTTAAGTCATTCCTGATCAAAGGTTTATAAGGAGTAATATTTGAGAAAACATGTACTTAATTTTTTTTCAAAGTACCTTAACATCAAACAATTTTATGGAAATTTAGAAAGTGAAATCCAAAGAGTTGAAGTGATAAAGCTTTGTTAGACCACCTATTTGAATAATGCTTTCAAGTATATTCTTATGTAATCATTCTTTAACATTAGGCAAATATCAGATAATGCTGTTCATTTTTCCCCTTCTCTCTTTTGAGAGTAGTTTATGAGGCTATTTATCCCCCCTCGATTTCTACATTCCTTTTCCTGTACTTTTTGACACTCCCTTAAGATGTCAGTTGTAGCATGTTGCAGCTGGGAAATTGCCTTGTCCAATTTTTTTTTTCCCAAAGAATGGAGTTCTTAATGTGGAAATAAATCACCAAGCCTTGACAAGTTGTTTGTCATTTAAAAAAAAAACTCAGCTCTGATTTGTTGAGCTGCTATCAGTGAAATGCAGCCCATTGCCATATGTAGTTTCTTCCCCACCTCTGGAATCCCATTATAGAAATGTGGCTTCCAGAGTCTCACTGATACCTAGGTCACAGGCCCCAAAATGGGACATCGGAGAGCAGGTGGCAAGGTGAAGTGTTATGAGGCCACCTGGAGCTGACTTTTTCTGAAATCTACTTAAATGAGTTTCTTACTCATGGCAGGCAAGCTGTGGGGGTAGAGGTATGAAAGAAAGGGCAGCCAGAGCTGGTTGGAGGTAGGAGTGACAAGGACAAAGGTCTGAAACTTTTATTTTGATATTTTCTGGATTAAAGTCCTTTTAGTGAAGTTTTTAAAAGACCTGCTGGCTCTCCCACATTCAAGGAAGAACTCATAGTGGCAGCAGGAATACTCAGTATCACATAGCACATTATATATGTCTGCACACTTCCACAGCTCTTACCTCCTGTAGACCTCATAGAGTCCCTATTTTATGAGGAAGTAGGGCAGGGATTATTGTTCTTTTATAGATACCAAAATGGAAACCCAGAGAAGTTGAGGGATTTTCCTAAAGTAATACAGATCATCAGTGACCATGCTGATACTGAAATTTCAGTTTCTGGACTTCTGGTGTGTTTACTCTCCACCCCACCCTTCCTCTCTTACCTTAATGAAAGAATAAGCACACATGCATTCAATATTATCTTTGCTATTTAATAAGTGGGTGCCTTGGACTAGTTATGAAATTCTTGGTTTCCTCATTTGTGGAAATAAGGATAAACAAGAGTATCACAGATTGATAAGGTACTAATTGGAAATTGGACTCTAGAAGTAAGAGCCTCAAGCACAGTGCCATTTATTTACATTATAAATGTTTAAAACTTTTTTCTTTTTGTTCCCCTAATACAAATTCCTTATATATCTGTGATGCATTGCTTTCAAAGCATTAAGTGTGTGCATAACAGATATATATTTATATAACTTAATCTACATTTTCCCTGAGATACCAGAAGCAAAGATGATCTTCTTTAAGGTACAGTTAGATCCCATAAGTGGTTGATTGCAAAGCCAGGGCTAGAACTAGACAGGCTTCATGACACCTCAGCCCAGGCCACCCTTTACTGGGGGATGGAGGGCCACTCCCTGTGATAGCAGTCCTGTTTATCTGAGAGACTAGTCAATCAAAGGACATCTGTATTGAACAGGTGTGGATGTAGAGTCCTATAGCTTTCATGGTGAAGATTTACCTACCTTCTAATTTAAATTTCTCTTGCTGCCAACAGGGCCCACACGTGAACTGTATTCTTATCTACAGCTCACTAGGGTTTTTCAGGTGTAAACTTTACCTGTCAAAGTGCCTAATCACATATAAAAACTTGGATATCCAGGCTGGGGCTTGGGGCTGCTGATTTTCCTTGGTTCCACAAGTTGGGCAACATATTCGAAGATGGCAGAACTGTTAGAATTGAATTCTTCATTCCCCACCCCTAAAGGCTCCTATTTCCTGGAATTATATCATCATCCCCTAAAACTGCTGCTGAGACTTTTGGGTATCACTTGGTAACTATCACCAGGGGGCTTTGGGGAGAGTTAAATGCATGCCTAGTGCTCACTGTGCCTCGCTGTATCCATAAGCTCCCTGGATTTTAGTGGTAGAAGGTGGCTATGTACAGTATGACCAGCAAGAATTTTGGTGATTTCGCCAAAGGCACCTGGAAGGAAGAACACCTAAATCATCTTGTGCACATGGCAGGAAAGCTGAGTTCTGCCCCTTTCCCCTGCATTCTTGTTTTTGATGGGGTGTGAAGCAGTGTCCTCCTTTAACTCTTAAGTTGACCTCTTCCTGAACTCCTTCCCTATGTCTTTGCCAGCCCACATTGACACTCCCTAATTTCTGTAGGCTAGCAGTAAGTTTAATAGCAGGAGCAATTGAAAATAGTCATTGATTTAGTAGAATGGAAGGATATATAGTGTGGAACATGAAGTCTGCATTCAAAGAAATAAAATTTATTCCTAAATGTGCTAGTTTAAAAGATGAAGTGGCTGTGGTCTCCCTCGGTATTAACATTGCCAACTCAGTAAATAGGAAGATTTGAGAGAATTTCATCCCTGGGAGAAGGGGTGGTGACAGTTCATTACATAAGCTCGCAGAAGGCCCTGCTCACCAGGCTGACCTGGCCTGGTCAGGGAGGGTGGAGGAGGTGATCATGCCAGGCTCTAACACCCCTTTCCCTCTTGCCCTTACAGGTGTTAACAGAACTGAAATCTGACAACCAGAGGCTGAAAGATGAAAATGGTGCCCTTATCAGAGTCATCAGCAAACTGTCCAAATAGACTAGGCTCCATATTTAGGAGGGAAGGGACAGCATTTGCTGCCCCCCACCTCTCTTTTCCAGCCATTGCCTTCCAACCAAAAGAAATGACTATTTTGGTGGAAGGACACTTCTCTCTGAACCTCCTCCAAGCACCTACTTTGCACTGTACATTTTCTCTGCACACTCAACACCCTGTTTCCTCCCATACTCCCACCCCTTAAGTTTTATTTGAAGCATGATTGTGATCATTTGAACCATCTGGAGAGGGCCTTGGGGAGTACACCTGGCTCAGCTGTGGATCCCTCAACTTCCTGCTGCTCAGCTACTTTGTCCACATTGGATTTGGTCTAAACATGTAAGGTCTCTACCCAAACCAGTACCCCACCGTCTTTTACACTGACCCAGTGTCCTCTGATAAGGCTTGTGAGTGGTCACTCCAAGGTCTGTCTGGGGTTCCAAGAGAAATAGGACGATGTTGAAATAATCACTGAATAGCCTCTTGAGCTGTGTTTTTATTAGATTCCAAGGTGACTGCAACTCTGCATTGAGGCACTCTATTCTTCTACACCTCTCAGGAACTGACTTTTCTCTAACTCCCCACTGGTGTTATTTTTATTTTTTCTATCAACAAATCAGTAACATCCCTGACTAGTCTTAACCCCAATTCCTCTTACACACCTAAGCCCTTTTCTTTACCCAGGGCTCAGACAACCCTGGCTTCATTTATTCCTTTTTTTCCTACCCTTTTATTTTCCCTTCTCCCTCCCCCAACATCACCCCTTGATTTAAAAGCTAGAACAGAGTACCTGACATCAGTTGTCTTTGGCCATTATGGAAAATTGTGTCTCCTGGGACACTCCGGAGAATAGAATAATTGCCTTGGTGGCAGCATCCTAGCTTTCTCCCTGAAAAGTTAGACCATGGCATAAGCAGCAGCCCTTTCTTATTATCTCCTACTTGTTTTCCCCTACAAAGTGCTTTTCTTTTTTGGAAAATCTAGGCTCTGACTACTCTATTCTGCCTTACCTCCCTTTGACCCTTTTTTCCTCACTCCACAATGGCATCTGCTCCTAATGAGAAATGAAGTCATTGCAAGGAGGCATAAGCGCTTGGGTAGATTGACAGGAGATGGACGAGGGAATGGAAGCAGGGTGGAAAGACATATAGGATATAAAAGTATAGTGTCTGAGGACATTTGCAACATTATGACAAAGAAGATAGAAGGTGGCAGCCCATTGGGCTGCAAGAATGGTGGTGACTTTGATTCTTTCTGATGGTTAGGTTTTGGGGAGAAACATTTGCTTTCTTAGGGGCCAACAGGAGGAATGACTTCTTAAGAGAGGTTTAAAGGGATGAAATACTTTCAACTTATTGGCGAAAGTCATGAAATCTTTGAGTGGCAAGGCCCAGAGGTCATTTGGTCCAGTTTTCCATTGTTGGGTTACAAGGACCACTGCTACCACAGCTCTCACCCTTGGTCAGGTAGCCTTGATGGCTATGCATTTATTACTCGATGGTTGGGCAACTCTGATAACCAGAAGGTTTCCTAATCTGCGCTGAAGTCTGCCCGTGGATTCTTCTGGCAGTCCACATCTGCCCTTTGTTGCCCTTCTGGTGTGTGCAACTGGTGATCCCCCTTAATCTAATCAGCTGAAGCATCCCCGGTTCTTTCGGTCCTTCCTCAAATGCCTGTCACATCTTGGTAATCCTCTTGTAGACAAAAAATATCTATGTGTCATGCCCAAACCTGGATAGTATACTCTAAGTCCAGTGTGAAATTATACTATTAGTTCTTGGCAACCCAATATTAATACTTACTGTTTTTGCTTTTTGTAAGAGTCTTATCCTTTGGTTGGTTCATTTTGAGTGTGCATGTCATTTAAATCCTTATCATTTTAGGGTGGCTAGTGATATTCAATACTTAGAGTGGTCCATTCTCTTAACATATACCTCTGTCCTCTTTGACTTTCTTTCCAGGTTACAATGACAGTATAGTTCTCCATGGCCCTCTAAAACACCAAGTGTGCTTTAAACCAGAAGTTATAATTCAAGATATCAATTCCAGAATAAGGAGATATTTCTCCTCTGACAAAACCCCATTTTCAGAGTCTACAAAACTCTTTCTTCCATTTCCAACCATTTTTCAAGAGAAACTACCACCATATTGGGATTTTGTATTATCGTGGGAGTACTGTAAACTCGGTTCTCAGGGAATGCTAAATTAGAGTAAGAAGTTTCTTATCTTCCACTAAAGGCATTTCTTTCATTTTAGGGAGAGAAGATATCAACACAAGGTATTGACTAATTGGTTCTCCTGGCACTTATGGATACTGGGGAGGGGGCTGCTGTCTTTTTCTTGGGAAATGGAAACTGGATTATTAGGAATACATCTTGACCTTCTTCCATTAGGTAGACAGGGTAAAGGGGTTGCAGAGTTCCCTCAGATCTGTTTGTGCCTTTCAAAAGGGTTGGAGGCAAGTTCTCAAAACTCTTAGATTGGTGTCCCTGCTATTTCACACAGTTCTTTCATGGTAAAGCTGCATTTTCTTGCCAAAAAAATTGCCTTGTGGACCAAGAAACTTAGGAGCTTTTCAAACTCAGGAATACTGGATTCTATGGCCAAGAACTCATGAAAGTATAAACCATCCTAAGGAATTTCAGGCACTCTCCCTTATGCAATTAATTTTATTAGGCAGATTAAATTCTGGTCTCTCTCCAGAGAATAAAATATAATTTCTTCACAACTCTCTTTTGACTGGAACTCCCATGAGGTGGAGGTAGTCTTCTCCTAGCCAGCTCTTCTCTCTGGAGGTGCTGGCATCAGCAGGTCTGTCTTCTCCTGTGTTACTCTGCTGATACCTGCTCTCAGTCTGTTCAGTGACCACAAACCTCCAGTCCTTACCTGCTGTTTTAGATATTCATTGAGCACCCCAGGTGCTAGCCAACATTTGGGGCTTAGGTTTGTCTTTAATGAAATACCAGGAATGGGGAAAAAAAGGTTCTAGGAACAGCTTTATACCTTCTGTTCTCGTTAACTTGATATTTTTCAAAACCAGGCTACTCCTATGGGAATAAAGATTTGGCCATTCCAGAAATTCTCTGGCTGAATTTTGCTGCTTTGCCTGATTGTCTTTCAAGGGCTGCTTATCCTTTTGCAGATAGAGCCAGAGCATCATGACCCTAGCCCCATCCAGGACTCTACTGTAACGTGGCTTAACAAATCTTGGGGTGTTGACTCTAAAGAATCAAAAGCACAGACATGTCTTGGACTTCGTGCACTGAATTCTTTATTGAGCAGCTTATTTGATATTTCCTGGAACCTTCCTATCTTATTCTATCCAAATGCAGGATGGGTTTGCTTCTCTTAGGGACTTTCCCTCGTTTCTATCCCAGCTCCCACCCTCTTTTTAAGGAGACCTAGATCCATTTATTGCCATCTGAAGCCACTGGTAGGGTTTCAGATCTCTGTTTTGTATCGTTTCACGTACTCCCTCTGTCCCAAGCAAAAGGTGTGCTTATATACAGGAAGCAAAGTGGCTAACAAAAGTGTGCATGAACAGCAGTTTCTCCACTGGGACATTTAATTGAACCAGAGATGAGAGAAGAAGAAACTCTCAAAGCTATGCATTTTGTTAGGTCTCTGGATTTCTGGCCCCAATACAGCAGTCTAGCCATAGACAGACACTGCCTCCTCAGAGAAAGGCCATTATTTCAGTCTAGGGCACTGGTGCAGGAGATGTTCTTAGCAGAGTTGGCACTCCTGGGGAAGTGGGCACAGGGAGAGAGGGCAGCAAAGAGGCATGGAAAAGTGAACCATTTCAAGTGTCATCAGTTGTTCTGCTTCCAGGCTGCTTTGTACCTCAAAAAGGAAAGTCTAAGAGATTCAGCAACTAAGTCAATAGGAAGAGAGAATTCCTAGTTCCACCCCACCAAATGAGCCACTGGTTTCACTGGAGCTTAACAATGAGGTGACACTATACTTATACTTATCCTTCCCTCTAAGGCATCATCAGGGGTTTCATCGAATGCCCATTGTTTATACTGACACTGTGCCTAGCTCTGGACACATCAGATGTGGTCCCTGCCCAATCTAGGTCCAATTATAACCATAGATCTGGGCCACCATGTGGATTTTTAAGGAAGATTCCTGATCTCTCAAAGGATGTGAGTTCTTCCCACCCAATAAGCAAGGCAGCTTTGAAGACAGCATGAAAGGATAAGACACTAGGAGTCAGAACAATTGGATTTCAGGCCAACTTTTCTTATTAGCTATGTGACCTTGGGCAAGC
This sequence comes from Cabassous unicinctus, assembly GCA_029593785.1. Taxonomy (NCBI): domain Eukaryota; kingdom Metazoa; phylum Chordata; class Mammalia; order Cingulata; family Chlamyphoridae; genus Cabassous; species Cabassous unicinctus. The sequence continues at coordinate 11,689 of JAQZBX010012883.1, forward strand.
CACCACCCCTGTCTATAAAATGAGATTGAACTGGATAATCCTTAGCATCTCTTCTAGGCTTAAAATCCTATGATTTAGTCATTCCTAAGAAGGTCAGAACACTTCAAACTCAGAATTTCTGATGTTTCTCACTTCAAAATTCAAGAGCAGAAATTTTTGTTTTCTTCTGGATTCAGACTGTTTAACATCAGCATATCAAGGTTGACTTCTCATCCTTGTTGGAAAGTGAATTGAATAGTGAGGGTAATTGAATGGTATTGGAATTGCTTTCCCTCCTAATGGCTTGGTAAGAATATTAAAACCTGCAGAGGTGGAAATTGGAGCACATGGGGAAATGGATAGAAAGCAATTTGTTGCAGGCAGCCTTTGGACAAATTGTTTTATTAGGAAATAGAGCTGCTGCTTCATAGGTTTCCTCAACTACCTTTCCTCAGCCATCTTGAATGTGGTCTACATGGCTCTTAACTCCCAAATGGCAGGCTAACTGCATTTCTGCTGAGTGCCAGCTGGATCATAGTCTTGAACTCTGCCTTACAGCAGCAAGAGAAAACTTCAGTTTTTAGTTCCATTGAGCTCCCCTGGATTCTGGACTTTCAGAAGTAGGAGGTTCCAATGCTGTTCAAGGTGGTCTTTCCTTTAAAGCAGATTTGCATAGGACAGTACCAATGAGTAAGAGCTTACAAACCCAAAGTCCACACAGCAACATCGCATAGAACAGCACACGAGACTCCTGCAGGACTGTTGTGAGTAGAATGAAAGGGCAAAGACCCAAGAAATGGAAGTGAGCTGCTTGTTTGGTGAGAAGAAGTTAGAAGGTCAGGGGCTTTGAATGTAGAGCAGAATGGAGGCCGTAACATTGGGAGGAGGGAGTTATGCAGAAACAAAGCTTTGACACATGGAAACAAGTGTCTTACTGGTAACCTCATCCCTCCTGCCACCAGCTGAGTGGAGCTTTTAATCAGCTTCCTTAATGGTATTGACATTGCTTAGGAGTGGTGGCCCCTATCAGGGACAGCTATGGATTGCTTGTGTTCTGATTAGAGTGGAAAATGGATCAACTTCCTTGCAGCCCATGAACTGTCATTGTCACAGCTACTAGGGAATGAAGTGGTCTCTGAGGGTTGAGAAAACCAAATAGAGAATCTTGACTAGCCAGCCAGCAGCTGCATGGTAAAAGATGCATTCATTTTTCCTTTAAGAGTTGTGGTTGAGGATCAAAATTGAACCTCGGCATGGCTTGCAAGCCAGTATCCCAGAAGCCCCTCCTTGGGAAGAACAGTAAACCAGAAGTGGGTGTGTTTAAAGACAACACCATTGAATGTTCTGACCTTAGCTAAGGTTTAACAATGTGAGAATTAGTCTTGCTTCTAGCCTATGTGGCATAAATATGCACATTTGCTAGTCCAGAGCTATCAGCTCCATATAGAAGTCTGGCATATTCTTTGATTAGAAAGGAAATCTCAGAAACCAATTTTATCCAAGTGTATTATTCTGTTAATTCATATCTTTTGCTTTTCCCTCTCCATTCCAATCTCCCACGGGACTTCTGTCTGAGCCATTCCCCAATTCATCTGCTTGTCATTTTGGACTGTGAATCTACCAGAAGTGATATTTTGTTGTTTCTCCTCCAAATTTTTCCCTAATGCTTCCAATAAACTTTTTCTTGGGTGGCCCTTAAAGTGGCATCAGGATGCTCTTCTGCCCTTCCAAAATAAACATACACTTCACCCATCCTCTCCCTCTCATCTCCCCCCTCATTTTAATTCTTTGTTTTTCTCACTTGGGGCTGATGGTGCTTTGGAGAGGAGGTTTTCCATGAATCAGCCAAGATTCCTGGAGGAATTCCATACACCAGCAACGACCACCACCACCCCGTCTTCCAGTATCAAAGTTCCCTGGCTATGCTAGTGGCTTCTCAGAACAAGGTTTGACTCCTAGGCCTTTGGGTCAGAATTGCTCCATGTTCCTGCAAAAAGGCAGCAGTTAAGGAAGCAGAGCCATTCTCCAGGACATGATGTTTGTGGCTGGGTCCTGCCTGTTCTAGACAATGAGGGCTCCCTCTGTGATTTATCCATAGCCCACCCAAGGAGACCATGGGTAACTATTGTCTAGATTACTCCTGAGAGGTTTGACTATTTCCAGCTTGAGACCAAAGTGTATCTTCTCAGAAAAAAAGTTGATTAGTATGTCAGTGTATCTGGTGACAGCAACTCAGCCCATTCCTGCCTTGGAGGAGAGAGGATTCAGAAAGGCATGCTGCCTGTGAAGAGCCTCTTAGGAGAGCCATGTTCTCACCCAACCAGAGCTGGGGATCAGAGTGCAGATCCTGAGCATGGAATGTGCTGGGGCCAGCACTAGTCTCTCAAATATCTCTGCCCTTACCTTTTCTCTCTTCCACACTACTGAAACCTGGAACAGATTCCAGCTTGTCCTCTGGTGAAGAGAGACCAGGTAAAGAGAGGTTAGAGAAGAAAGGATAGGAGAAGCTCAAGCACACACAGGAGGCAGGCTGCAGGGATAGGAGAGGGTTCTGGGAGGATGCAGCATTCCCCAAAACCCCCTTTTCTAGCCAGCATCCCTTGAAAGATTGGGCCTGCCACCTGGCTGGTACCCCAAGTAGGACCGCCATCTCCCAGGGAGGGAAGGGATCTCTTTCACCCTTGTATGTCCCCTCCTAGAGAAGATACAGCCTGTCTTCACTAGAATGGTTCAGACTCGGGCTTTGGCTTCATGGTTTTCCTCCCTTCATTCTTCCCTCTGCCCTGACTTTAATTAGGGGTGAAAATAGCTTTTAAGAACCACTACGGCATCTCCATGCCTCCCATTTTAGGAGTAGCGTTTTGTGTCTTTTCTCCATTCACTCACCCTTCACTCCTGACTTCTGCTTCCACCACAGTTAAAGCACTAGATGTAACTGTTTTTCAGCTGAGTTGTATGGATTAACTTCAGTCAATTGTAAATACACCTGGGGTGGGGTGGGGTTGTTTAGGGAGGGGAAGCCAAACTCGCTTTGTGAACTGAATGTATTTTTATGCAATTTTGAGTGGCCTTTCAACCCTGAGATGAATGATTTTGTTTTACTGGTTGTTATTATATAGTATTATTAAGTATTCTGTGTTTGAAAGTTTGGGAATAATAATATTCACATCTCTGACTGTATACACAACAGTATTTATAAATGAATAAATAAAACTGTGTTTTAACTTTGTGACTGTGTCTCCACCGTGTTAAGGAATGAGATTTATGAAATCCCACATCCAGGGCAACGTCTTGCAATTTTATTTCATGTTATCACCTTTACCATCAGGGACCTCACTTTCCTGCCTCCTATGGCTGCGGTCCACTTAGAGGCTCTTCCCCAGGGACAGCCACAAGTGAGTCACCATCTGTGACAGCAAGATCTCTGGGAGTATCAAGATACTTTCTAAGTGGGGCTAGGCCAAAGAAAAGCCTAAATTGGAGGTTCAAAAGAACCATAAGAAGGAATCAAGGTTTCAAGTGACTAAGTATGGTTATTTCTTTGAAGACAGTGCAGCGCCAAGTGACAAGGATGTTGAGCCCATCTAAATGAGCACTAAGATACTTTTGTACATTGGGAAGTTGAGGTGCAGAGAGATGGAGGTTTTTCTGGACTCATGAAGGTCTCCTGGAGGTCTCTCTCCACCCTTAGCTCTCCGCTAGATACATAATGGTCTTCGTTAGGTCATTGTTTGATTCAGGAGATCCAAAACTACTCCACAGCTCCAAACCACAAACGTAGCTAATTTGGAGGTTATTGGAGGTTAAATCCAACCTCACAGGGGCCATGCCCAGGGAGGAGGTTGCTTAGGCCCTTTGGCAGGATTGTAGTTGGGTGGCCAGGTCTGAGCTTGTTCAGCCAAGGTTCCGGTCTGCTTTCTCCATCCAGCAAGCCCTGTCTCTGGCTTTGCCCAGCCCTGCATTTTCTGCCAAGCAGAAATCTTTGGTCACCGACTTGAAGTGAGCCTAGGGAGGTCAGGGAGGGACGATTCCTTTCCCTTGTCATCACCCAGCTGTTGTAGCCCAAGCAGCAGCAGAACAAATGCACATGATGTCATGGTTGAAGAGTTCAGACCTGCCCTGGAGCCTGAAACAGGCAAAGAAGCATGCCTGATGCAAGGGGTTCCAAGGCCCCAAATGTCATTTCTCTTTCTGTATCCCCCACTGGGTATGGGGAGGACTGTGGAGACATAATTCCCTCGCAGTCATGTGGTCCAGCCCCCCGCAGAGGGAGGCCCCCACAGCTTCCCTGTAGCAGAGTACAGTGCTCATGGGTTCAGCCAGGAGAGCTTGTTATCAAATCCCGTCCTTTGTGCTGAGCAGGCTCGTCCTCCCCAGGCCTCCAGTCTACCCGGCCTCAGGGACTAAAGCAGCCAGATTGGATAGCCAATTAAAGGATCAGGGCCCTGGCTGGCACCCACAAGTCCTGTTTCTGCCTTGCCTTCACTGCTCCTGTGTGTTTGGACCTGATTGCCAAGAACAGCCCAGCGCATGGTGCGTCCAGGGAGGACAAGTGCTCCCAGCCACTGAGGCCAACCTCCCAACCCCCTCCAGAATCTCACAGCCTGTTCTGGGGTCACAGGCCTAGAAGCCCACGGTGTAAACTGACAAGATGGCAGCAGCCTGCTTGTCTTCAAGGTAAGGAGACAGGTGGGGGTAGGTTCTGAAGAAGGACTATTGCCTTCTTTGGGGGACAATGCTGCCCTACTCTCTCTTAAAAATTTTGGAGCTCTATCCTTGGGCCCCAACATCTTTGCCTCATAAGTCAAAGATGTTTGAAGTTCTTTGCAGTGAGGCAGTTGAAGACCTTGTAAAAATTCTTCATCACCTTTTCAAATTCCAGAGCCTGCCTCCCCGTCCTTGGGCTCAGGCTGTAACAGTTCCCTACACCAAGCTCTACTGGAAGGGAGCGTGAGAATCCAGTCCACCCCATCCTACCTCCCCAGCACCACAACCCTCCCTCCAGAAAAGCTGCCGGGCACTGGCATATGGCTCAGCCCCACTACCCACCATCGAGCCTGTCTGGTCTTCCCCATGCCCAAGAAGAGAAGAGCATGGGCTTTGGGCCCCTTTGTTGTTTCCCATAGGGAGATGCTGGAGACCAGAGCCTCAGAGCCATCTCCACACCCTCACCGGCGATGCCGACCCTCATGGGTGCCCAGCAGAAACAACTAGAGATACCCCCCACCCCAGGTTTCTTTCAGCTCATTTCTTTAATAAGGAGACACAGCTCATTACAAAATAATTTGACAAGAGATCAGACAAGAACAACAGAGTCCACATTAGCAGGGGTTAGGGAGGGGGGAATGTGTGAAGAGCATTGCCAAGCAGCAGAGGGCAAGGAGGGGAAGGGGGAGGCAAGGTCTATACAAGTGTCCTTCCTGTAAAGACAAAAATGGAGCTCCTGGTGACGCCGGTGTATTCCAGGGGTGCCCTGGGGCAGGCTAGGGTCTGCCCCAGCCCTGGTTTCAAAGTTTTCAGGCCCCAGGGTTTTCAGGAGATAGCAGCTCAAGTCTTTAGATAGGAAGGAGTCAGGGCAGGATGGCCAGGCTTCTTTGGCGTGAGTCCCCCTAAAGTACTAATTGCTGAGGAAGGCTGGATGGAGAAACTCCCAACTCCCTGTATATACTGTTCCAGCCACCTCACCAGACCAGACTCTCAACTCTTGCCTTGGTTTCTACTCTGCTGTGGGAAGGTCCCAGAAAGGGCTGGAGGGAGGCAAGACTTATCTTCCCTCCACTCCTCATCCAAGCACCTCTTCCCAGCCTGCTCTGAGTAGTTAGTCCCCTCTGCGTGCCCCACTCTGCATATCCTCAGCACAAAGCTAGCCAAGGGACATCTGTGTTCTCACTCCACCCCATGGGTCATGGTCTGGAAGGTGCAGAGCTCACCTTGCCGTCTTTGGCCTCATCTAACACACCCAGCAATGGCAACCCTTCCTACCTGTCACTTTCATGCCTCCCCTCCTCCTCACCACAGCTGCCATGCCTGAGGCCTCCTGGGGCTATTCAGATGCGTGGTCCACCCTTGCCAAGTGGGATCAGGGACTGCAGGCCAGGAGCTACATGTCCCTCTTGGCTCAACACGACAGCCTAGGGACCTTCAAAGCATCCAGTCTCACCTCCCCAACTCCTACCGTTGGGCATACCTGTCATTGGCTGCTCTGTGGACCCATATGCACACCTGCTCTACCCAATTCTTTCCCAGAGAGGCCCCTCACAGCCAGGCCTGCCTACCTGCCTCTCTTGTGGAGCTCTGTGGGTAGCCCCGCTCTTGGGGTGCTGTCAGCCTGCAGGTGGAAACATGGAGAAGGCCACTGCATTTGCAGGACTATTTCCCTGGTTTCTCCTAAGAGTTCCTCCTTCATCACCACCCACAGGCCCTGACCCCACAGTGATAAGTAAGCTGAGCTGGTAATGCCAACCCCAAGTACATGGGAACCTGACCACTGGCTCCTCCTGAAAATCCTGGTTACCTTCACAGGGCCCCAGGAGAGGTATCCAAAATATGGACTCCCCACCACTGCCCTGTCTACACACAGAGAGAAGGTGGGATTGGATTGTCAAACTCCAGCTTGGGCAGGGCCATCAGGGGGCATCTCCTGAGACCCCAGCAGAAGTCCTGGACACCATCCATCCTCATGAGACGGGACTGAGGGAGCAGGAGAAGGTGACAACAGGTGAGCCCTTCACAAGTGTTCTGTGGGGAGCCAGTCAGAGGGACATTGGGGGCTCCTGAGAGGAGCCAGAGGGCGGTCTCCAGCAGAAGGCCCCTTTATGGCTTTTCAGTTAATTCAAACAATGGGAGGAAGTGGCGCACCACACACATACACAGGACAAGAAGCTACCGAGACACGACACCGGGCCAGATATGGTGTACCGCACACCAAGGGTGGGCTCCGCAGGCGGATGTGCGGCGGGCAGCGGGGAAGGGACTTCCAGGGCTCCAGTGGTCCTCCAGCACCTCCAACAGGCGGGACTGGCACCGAGCTGGAAACCAACTCCCGGAGGCTGATGGCTCCCATTGGGGGATTCCCCACGGGGTAGAGGCAGGCGTGGGACTGCGGGACAAAGACTTTACACAACATAAAATTGAAGGAACAGCCTCAAGTTCTTTAAAATGGGTTTGGGGAGTAGGGAGACTCTGCATTGCCATGCAGCTATTTACAGAAAGTTATAGACATGCATCTTGATTAAACAAGATTCTGTTCATATGTTTATAGATAACTATCATCTTTTATATATTACTAAGCACACATGGAGGGAGGGATCAGATGAGGCTCAAATGGCTTCAGAAGGTTCTTTTTTTGTTGTTGTCGCTTTTTAAAAAAGTATATTCATGTGTCTTCAAGTCACAGTGTCCCCTTCTCAATATTGCAGTTCAAAAAACAGGTCAAGTTAAATCCTCGGTGACCAGTCTCTGGCCCCCAGGGACTAAGGGGGAGAGGGGAGAAGGTCCTACAGTAAGGTTGCCAGATGTAAAATACAGGATGCCCAGTCACATTTGAATTTCAGATAAACAGTGAATATTTTTTTAGTATGGTATATCCCAAATATTGCCTGGGACATCTTATACTTAAAAATTATTCACTGTTTATCTGAAATTCAAATGTGACTGGGCATCCTGTATTTTTATTTGCTAAATCTGGCAACTCTGTCATAGGGGCTCTGGGCCACTGAGGTCAGGCCTTGGGATGCCTCCTGCCTGGAGAGGGCCCCAGCCAGCCTGGGTGATGGGGTGGGAGTGGGGGGGTATGGAAGGGGAGAGGTAGGGCAAGCTGGAGGATATGAGGGGACTTCCTGGCTCAATCTCTTCCTACTTTTAGGAAGGAGGCACCCCAAGCTCTCTCATGAGGCTGGGTGAGACCCAGGACTCAGAGGCCTCAAAAATTAGCCTACAGCTTTAAAGGAACATGGAATCTCTCACTCACCAACTCCAAGGGGGGCTTCTCAACCTTCCTGGTACCACCCCCATCCTGCCCCTTGCAGGGAGGCAGGTTTATGGGAGAGCTGGCTTTATCCACAGGGGGCTGCTGCAACCCCTCTTTTCTCTCTCTCAAGCCCTGGGCAAGGAAAATTATTCCAAGTGGCTTCTGCCAAAACACAAGCTATATATGGTTTCCTGGAAAGAAAAGAGATCAGAATCTGAAACTGACCTAATCCCTTCTGTTGAGGGACTCCAGGAAAGTCACTTCTCATTCATGTCAGGTGCCTGTTAATGGTCTGGGGCTGCCCAAGTCTTTACCCAGCTTCTCCTAGGCTTCAGCTTCCTCTTCTAAAGTCCAAAGATCTGCCCGTAGCTCTGACAGAGTTAGTTTTCCTCCTGGGATGATTATTCAGGGAGAAAGGAGAAGACAGAGCTTTCAGGCCTCACCCCTGATTTCTGGGTGGGATTGGGCTTGGGTTTTCATGGTCTCAGCCCTCTGTAAAAATCACCTCTATATTAATTTCCTCTCTCTGGAATAGACCTTGGGAGTGAAAACTCCATTCCCAGAGGCATCTAGAACCCCTCACTAGTCAGAACTCTACCTCTATCCTACTTAGTGCCAACACCCCAGCACCCTAACATCCCAGAAATAAATGCACATGGCAGTAAGCGTTTCAAATGATGCTTTGTGATTTGGGTTACACCAACCCTCGGGTGTAGAGAATATAGAAACATAAGCATGTTCCCTGCTCAGCCCCGTGGGCCTGGAGAGAAGCCATCTATCTGCTAGGGTAGCTCGTCTAGGCCAAGTGTCCAGCCCAGGATCAGACAAGACCTGGGGAGGGAATTGCCCCTCACATTCCCTGGCTCTCCACTGGGGCCAAGACTCAAAAGTTTCTCAGCCTCACTAGAGGCAGCCTCCAGGTAATAAAACCCAACCCCTGACCCCAGGCAGGCAGACACCCAGCCCACCAGTGGTGCCTACTGTTTCCTTTCCTTCCCTCTTGGGGAGTGGCAAGACTCAAGCTTTGGAAGGGCTGAATGAGATTCACAAGCAGAGAGAAATCCCAGGTGATAACAGGTGGATAGGGAAATAAAAAAAAAGAATGAAGGTAGAGGGGATGAGATTGGCAGGGGAGGGTCCATGAATAAGGCTTATGGGATGTGGGTGAGGAGAATGAATGTGGGGAGAGACCCTGAGAAAGCACCAAAATCCCACAGATCTGGGGTGGGAGAAGAGTCCAATGACCTCTGATGCCCATGCCAGGAGATCCTACTCTGTTGACTCCCAGATTCTGAAGGCACCCTAGTTCCCTACAAACCCAGGTCCCAAGGACCAAAGCTCATAATCCTTGTCAGAGTCCAACTTTCCCAACATTAAGTAAACACACACACTCTCTTGCACAGGTTCCAGTAAAAAACAACTTCCCATGTACCAAGAGCCACTAGCATGAAGGAGAAGGGTCTCTGAGAGGCAGGCAGGGCTGGGCCTGCTTTCCAATTTGTTTCTGGTGGAGGTACGCCCCTCCCGACTCCAACCAAAAAAACAAGAGACTCTAGTAAAATAAAAAGACACTCTGCATCTTCTTCATGCTGGGTCCTCAAAGCCTGATTCTCTCTGACACTTTTTATCTGTCTCGGGGGCCTACAGGAAGCTGAGGTGGCCCAGATGTGGCAGGACAGGAAGTGCTGCCATTTTTGCTGGGAAAGAAAGCGTGCCCCAGGTTTCTAAGGAAGCCATGAGTTTTCTGTGGTAAAGAAATGGCAAGGGCCTGAGGACTCCATGCATGGAAGAGAGGGGCCGAAGGAAGGGAGACAAGGAAGGGAGTCAAAGGAAGTGGTGCTGTTCCCTGGCCACATGGGGGCCTGTCTCTCTTGCCCAGGCTGAAGGTTTGGAAGGAGACTCAGTGCAAACTTGATGAACATATATATGGCTTTTTATCAATGCTGGGGACAAAAGGTGAAAGAGGAATGGGACATAACTGAGCATGGGACAGAAACCCTAGCAGGTTTCCTCCACTGCCAAATTGGAATGGGTGTCCTTCGTTTCTCAGAATACATAGAGAGAAGCTTCCCTAAGGAAAGGTAGGAAGCCCCACTCCCCCTTGGATCTCCCTGGGTCAGAGAGCAAGGATCAGGAGTAGGGGGACCCCAATACTTCCATCTACCTCATCCAGGGAAATCTCTGCCATCTGTACACCCTCTCTTTCTCACCACCCACCCCCTTCTTACCTGGACCTCAGGGGAACTAAGTACATTTAAACCTTCCTTTTAAAGTTCTCTGGCTCTGTACAGATAACTGTCTACAGACAGTGTTGCTTCACTTAAGTTAAAAAAGAAATAAAAGCAAAAGCATGAGGGGAATAAAATGCAAATGAGCTGCATTGCTTATATTCTGGAAAGGGAGAAAGCATCTGTGTTTCCCATCAGAGTCCATTTTGTTCTTTCTAGGTAATGGGCCTTCTGTTTGTCCATAGTTTGATATTAATTGTCAACAAGAGTGAGGTCCTGGGACTGACAATCCCTGTTTGAGTCTGATTAGTCTAGCGAATAGTTTATTCACATGAATGTCCCAGAGACCACACTTCTGGGGAAACTAAGACTGACAGGAGTAAGACTATGATGGCATCAGGGGCTTGCTCCTAGTTCTGGACAAATCCATGTCCACATCTTGCTGCCTCCTCAATATCCACCCACAAGGAGTATAGGAGCTTCTGGCATGTGACCAGGAAACTGAACCCTCTTCACAAGCTGACAGAAGATCTCTCACTTAGATAGTGGACTTTCTTCATTTCAGCGTCCCTGAACAGCCTTCTCTTCCCACACAATTTCACTGACCATGGCTCATTCCAGGAATGAAGAGAGATGCTCGAAGCTTCACACATACATACACACATACACATGGATCATTGGCCACTGTGTTGCCTTTCCTGTCAGGAAACAGGATGTGCTGCCATTTTGTTGGTCCAGAACACTCAAAAAACAGGAAGTGCTATGACTTTCTGTCGAAAGAGGGCCTCACTCGGGTTGAAGCTTAAGTGAAGCTTTGAAAGAGTGAAGGGGAAACATGGCAGGGCATGCAGCAAGGGCAACTCCTGGGACAATGAAAAGAGCCAGGCTTCTCATTCACCTCTTAGGGGACTCTCCTCACACAGCCATCAGAGGAAAGTTGGTCTTTAAAAAGAGAAAAAGGAAGGGAAAACAAGGACACAACCACAAACAAACAAAAAACCTCTAAGGTTGCATAACTGAGGTATTGATAGCTCTGGATCTCATCAATGTCTGTGAAGGGAGCAGTCCTGGCCACTGCTGCCTACTTGTTCTTGCCCAGAAGTGCATCCACCTCTTCCTCGGGCTTGAGTGAGTGCCACTGGGCGATGGGCCTCCGGGGGTTGGCCAGCATGTCAGACCAGTGCCGAAGCTCTGTGCCTGTGGCATTGCTGCCCACGAAGATCTTGCCAATAGCTTCATTCTTGCCCAGCTTGTCATAGTCCAGAACAGTGACCACTACCTGGACTTTCTGCAGGAAAAGCAATAGAGGGTGGGAGTTGGCAGGTGAAGAGGTAGGAGTCCATGACCAACCTTCTCCCCTTCCGTCAATCCATACTCCAAATGATTGGGCAGGGAAGGTCTCCCAGAACTCCATGTAAGACTGAACTTACATGGAGGCAGTGGTCTTTGAGAGGCAACCTCTGTTTCTACTGATAAGCATTGATTAAGCATGGGCTATCCTCCAGGTACTGTGCTAAGTAAGCCTTTGGGAGGCAGGAGAATGTGGTGGCAGGTGGGGGAGGGGGGGACAGGATAGGGGAGGAAAAGTAAAAAGATAAACCTCATCTCTAATGAGATCAACAGACACATAACCAAAAATTTACAACACCAATTGATAAAAAGTTATGCTTGAAAGGTAAGCACAAGGTAACATGGAAATTCAAAGGGATGACAATCCTGCTCGGGTCAATCAGGAAAGGCTTCAAAGAGGAGGTGATGTTCAAAATGGGGCCTGAAGGCTGAGGATTTCTCCAGGTGGGGAAAAGAGGGAAGAGGATTCCAGAAAAGAAGATTGGCCTGGGTAGAGGTATGAAGACATGAGAGTGCATTTAATGTTTGGGAAACAGATGTTCACGGTCATCGAGATATAGAGAGGCACTCAGAAGCAAAGAGGTAGGAAATGAGGTCGGTAGAGTGGGTTGAGTCCAGCTAAAGACTTAGACAAACAGTAGGGCATTCCTGAAGACTTCTAAGATACTTCTAAAATAGCCTGTATATTTTAGAAAGAGAACCTTGGCATTGAGGTTGAACTGGAGGAGGACTGGGACTGGTGTCACGGACACCAGTGGGGACTGCCTGGGAGGGTGGATATTGAATATCCGTATCAAGGCTGTGGCAGTGGGGATGGGAAGGAAGGGGCAGATTGCAGATGTGTTTAGGGGAGAGAATCAGGGCGACTTGGTGGCCAGCTGGATTTGTTGAAGATGACTGCCTTTCTCCCTCCTGAGCCCAGCCAATTCGGACTCACCCTTTATGAATGCACTTTTTTTTTTTTAGGAGGTATGGGGGATTCAACCCAGGACCTCATACATGGGAAGCAGGTGCTCAACCACTGAGCTACATCTGCTCCCCAATGAGAGTTGGTTTTTTCATTTGTTTGTTTTGTTTTTAGGAGGTACCAGAGATGAACCTGGGATCTCGTACACGGGAATCGGGTGCTCAATCACTTGAGCTACATCTGCTCCCCTCAGACTCACCCTTTAGATCCAAGCTTTCTCTGGAAAGCCTCGCCTGAATTGCTCTCAGTCCTCTGCATTTCTGCACATTGAAGCTGACACCTCACTATTTTTAATTACTTGTTTACTGGCCCCCTCCCACCTGTGTTCCTTGAGGGCAAGGGCTGTGTCTTCTTCACATTTGTGCCTGGCACTTAGGAAATGCTCAGTGAAGTATGTTTGATAAATGAGAATGGAAAAAGAGTGGGAAGGTATCTAAGATGATGCCCAGATTTCTGGCTTAGGCAGTGGGGTAGATGGTGGTGCCATCCATTGCAAATGCAGAATTCAGAAAGAAGAGGCATGGCTGGGAAAGGAACAGAGTGGAGAAGATTATATTGGTTTTAGGCCTGTTGAGTTTGAGATGCCTGGGGCAATATACTTTATATCCATCTTCAGTTCTATAGTAAGGACTCGTCTTGTTCTAGCACCATCGGTGAGCTGTTCACTGTGCTTTCAAAGAACTTCCCATAGATGATACCACCAGCTCTGAACATTCTCTTAGCACCCTCTCCCCCAGTCCCCTTAGGGGAGGGGAGGCAAGGAGACAGCAGCTCTTCATAAAGAGGGAGAGACAAGACTCCAATAGAACCCAACACCCTGTGAGCTCCTGGCCACATCTGACTCCCAGCCCAGGAGGCGCGGTGGCTCTTGTCCCACTATGTCCAGATCTCTCACACTCAGAAGCAGTGAAAAACAGACCTCATCTCAAACACAGAACTCACTGGTGGGGTGAAGGGGCGGAAAGGAAGAAAGGAGCAGAGAAAGGAAGGATAGAGAGAAGAGAGGAGAGAGAAAGGGGGTCACTGGGGAGATGGGAGCAAACGTGGAAGCAGCAGAAGAAGGGGAAGGGATGGCCGAGGCAGGAAGTGGCGGGGGGGTGGCGGGAGGATGGGGAGGAGTCTGCTCCCACCTCCTCACGGCAGCTCCCAACTTCACTGGTGCCTGAGCTACACCCTCACACACCCGTATGCACAACTGTGTACCTCAAAGTCCTAAAGGAATGATTTGTAGAATTGTTTGGATTAGTTCATGTTCATCTCCTCTAAAAAGGAGGAGCCCTGGGAAAGAGGCCCCCAACCCCCTGCAGCTTTGTCAGACCCAGGGCCTTCCCATGCCTGAGCGAAGCTGTTCCGTGGTCTTCGGGCAAACCCCCTCTCATCACCGCTCCCCCACCCACCCACACACATGTTTGCTTCCCCCAGCCCCGCTCCAAGCCTAGGACCCAAGGCCCAAGCACCTGAATCTGCTCGAAAGGAATCTCAAAGCTGAAGGACTCATTAAAGTATGGGTTCAGCGTCTTCTTCTTCACTGTCGTCTTCTTCTTCTTGAGCCTCTTGCCATTCTGCATCAGGTGAATCTTCACGTAGGGGTCTGTGGAGGGAGAACCCCAGCAGGGCCACCTTAGCCTCCCACCCTCCCGCCAAATACATCAGGGCCTGCCCAGAGCGTGGCTGAGACAGAGGCTCCCACCCTGCTGAGACCAGGCCCTGCCTAAGTCCAGAGACAGCTGAGTAATCATCTGGCCCAGGGGTGCATGGACCAACTCAGATCGGTTGTTTGTGGCCACCTAGAGCAGCCAGAAGCTCTGAGGCTAAGTAAGGCCTTGGTGAGAAAACGTGTGGGGGTTGATTGGTGATGTCTGCCATAGGCAAGGGACAGAGGAGGGCTGAAAGCATGCCACGTATCTGCCATCCCGGATCCAATCCAGTCCAGTTCTCCTAACCTTGCAGATGAGAAATTGAGGCCCAAAGAGGGGAAATGACCGACCCAAGGTCATGCAGGGAGTCAGTGATGAGTTGGGACTAGCACTGAGAGGGGCCAGTTGGAGCCCACGCTCAGGCCTGATTCTCAGGTAAGGTATGGCAGAGGCTTCACCGTCCACCACAGCCCTGTGCTCTGGCCAGCCCACTCACCAGCAGGTAAATCTGGAGCTCAGAGCACTCCCCTGGAATCCCGTTCCAGGCCCACAGCCTCTCCCAGAAAAGTGTCTTCAGTTGTGGTGTCAGGATGAAGGCACATTTTGGGTTAAGCCCTGTCCACTTCCTACAAACCTCCCCTGGGAGAGGTGAAATCCTAAGTCACTGACTCATCTGGGGCATGAAATTTATCTGATACTTTCCTCCATGACCCATGGGGTGTGGCAGGAGAACACCCGGAAAGGGGGCAGGGCACCTGCAGAGAAAGGGGGGGCTGGGAAGCCAGACCTCCCTGCTCCACAGTCTTGCCCGCAGGACCCAGCTTGTGGCATTCCCCACAGCTGGGCAGAGGCACCCGTATTCCAGAGGGGGAGTTTTCCTTCTGACGGGGTGTCCAAACTGAGGGCTCTGGCCGTGACTGGCTCTCTGGTGCCACCCCATGGCAGCCAGAAACTCTGCACGCACCTGAAAGACCACCCACATCCATCTTCTTCAGGTTCTTGGCCTCCAGGATGCAGACAGTGAGCTTCCCAGCTGTGGGCACATAGCGCAAGGAGGTGCAGATGTCTCCCAGCTTCTCGGGCTGTTCAGGGAGGAAAGCAGGACTCAGGGTCATCTCAGCCACCCCATGGCCTCTAGCAAGGCAGTGGTTTGTGCCCACCTGCCTCAGGCACCAGTCCCCACATCTGTGATGGCTGAGGACGTCTTTCTGCATCCGACCTTGGTGCCTCTTGCTGCAGTTCAACAAAGCCCCTGAGAGTGAGTGAGTGACATGGTGGAAGCCACGGCCTCAAGAGGCCTGGAGGTGAGCGGAACAGAGTCGAGGCTGCAGGGGCAGGGATGAGTTGGAGGCGCCTGTGTGGGGTATTCTCAGGCTCCTGCCTGGCTCTGGGGGCAGTGAGGCGTAGGATGGTAGGAGGGGGAAGAGGAGCAGGTGTGGCACCCAAGTGCTCCTTTCCCAGGGCCCCAGGAGCCTGGCATGAGCACCGCAGAAGCCCCCCGCCCCGTGACTGCTTCCCCACTGAGCTCTCTCCCTGCCAGCCATTCCATGTGCACAGAGGTGGTGGTTTTCAAGGCACATTGCATCCCTTTTCTTGTTATTGTCACTGCAGTGCTTTCATGAAGGCAGGGCAAGGATTCGTTTTAACCAACGGGAAACTGAGGTTCAGAGAAGGGGATGGTTTGCTCAAAGTCACACAATTTAGCACTGGGGGCAGGATGAGAACCGATGGCTCTTGGTTCCTAAAACCTCTCCCAACACATGCCACCCAAGTCAAAGCTTGTCAGAGCCAGGGAGTCAGGGGCCCCCAGGCCAACACTGACCACGTCACCCGGGCCTGATTCAGATGTGCTGTCCCTTCCTGCCACACACAGTGTGAGCCCCGAGGTAGGGAAAGATGCTTTAGGCTTCTCTTCCAGCCCCTCCACCACTGCCTAGTACTGTGCTGGGCACACAGCAAGGGCTTGGCCGAGACACAAATTACTGATGCTCAGAAGGGAGCAGCAGTTGAAATAGAGCTTTTGGTACATAGTAGGTGCTCAATAAATATTTGGTAAGTGACTGCTGTAATAGTTGCTGAGAGGACAAGCCCCCATGCTGAGAATCCTTTAGGACCAAGGTGGGCTTTCTTGAGGGTAAATTGAGGCACAAAGTCATGAATCCTGGCCCTAGATGACAGCAGAACCTTCAGAGTAACAATAATAATGGTATTCTCATTTCCTTGAACACCTACTAGGCAGACACTGTGCTAGGTGCTTTACATCAATACTTCATCCTCCTCTATACAAAAAAAAAAGAGAACCCAGATGCAAAGAGCTGAAGCAGCTTCCCCAGCATCACACAGCTAGGAAGCATGGAACTGGGCTCCTAACCCAGGCTCCCTGACTCTAAAGCCCACCCTCTTAGTGTCATGCCAAGTGGAGGGAGCCCAGGAGAGCAGCCACATTTATCTTTCTACCATCTGGCCTAGTCTTGCCCTCACCTCCTCCTTCTCCCCGCCTTGCAGGTCTCTCCACTCCTCGATGGGCTGTCCGAGGTCCACAGTGTTCATAGGCACCTTCACCTCTCCGATGATGTCGTGTTTGGAGAAGCGGTCAAAGTCGTAGATGGCCATCACCAGGGTTTTGCCCCCCAGCTCCTGGTATGGCACCTGCAGGGCATACTCAGGATCAGAGGGGGGTCAGAGCAACCCTGCACCTCCAGAGGATGCTGTGGGTGGGTCCCTGGCCCAGCCTTCATTCCAGCTGGCCTTCAGTGAGTCTAGAGAGGTAGAGAAGACCCAGGGTTCTGGGGGAGCAGAGTGCAAGGGTGGGATAGGATAGGTGGGGTCCCAATCCTCCAAAGAGGCTAGGGCAGTGACCCCACATATAGGGAGACACCCATGGTCCAGCCTGCTGTGGTTTCAGACTGAGCTGGTCCAAGGGGCCTCAGCCACGGCTAAGGACTAAAGAAAAGTCTGCAGAAACAGGGTAGAAGTGGGAGCAGGGAGGGAGCTGGCATCATCCTTCCAGCCCTCATCACCTTGAAGGTGAAAGTTTCATTGAAGGCAGGGTTCAGTGTCTTCCGATGGACTTTGGTCTCATATTTCTTCTTCTTGTCTGGAAGGAGGAAGACTTTGACATAAGGGTCTGAGGTGCCTCCCATGTCCAGGGCAGGCAGTTCAGCAGCCTGTAGAACGCCCACGGTAAGCTGTGGAGAGATGGAGGGATGCGGCCTGAGTCCCAGGACTGCCCCAACACCAGATCTGGCCCCAGACCCAGCACCCACCAATCCCTCCTCAGAGGTGCTAGAGAGGAAGACTGAGCTCCAACTCCAACCTCGAGAATTTGGAAAAACGTGGGGAATCTGAAGTTAGAAGAGCAATTAATTTTGCCCAAGGTTGGTGGGCAGGTTAATAGCTGTCAGCCTGGATCAGGGAACCTTTCCCAAAGCAGACTGGGGACCAGGGCAGGACTGATGTCCAGGAATATGTGTCCTGCAGCTTCCAACCTGTCCCACCACATGGAAAGGAGCCTCACCCTCTGGGTCTGGAGGAGCTGCATCAATCCCCTTCCATCCAGCTCCCAGCCGTCCCCCTCCTCCCCCACCTTAGCCCCAGCCCAGCCCCACACACCTGGTTGGCCTGGAAATCATAGTCCAGGGAAAACTGCAGTTTGCCCAGGTTCTCTGGCTCTTTCTCCTCCTCTCCTTCACCTTCTCCCTCAGTCAAGCCTGTCTCTGCATCGTCGTCATCCTATGGGGGCTGGGGGTGGGGGGGGAACAAATTTAAAGAGAGAAGACAGCAGCCTGTCCTGACACAGGGGCGATGGGAAGCCTGACTCTGAGCTGGACGTGGGGCTAACGGAGGGGCCGCAGTACTGTCCAGGGGACTCTGCTTCTCCACCGCCCATCAGAGCCCCCAGTCTGCTCCTCCAGGACCTCCCTGGAGTCCCTGTAAACCAGCCCTGTGTTTTAAAGGTGTGACTCCGGCGTGTGGCATGCTCCTCTCCTTCCCACAAGGCACAATACTGAGGCCAGGAACTATGCCAAAGGCTTTGCAGCTTCTTGAGGTGGGGGCTTTGCTTTCTTTGTTAGCTCCTTCCCAGTACTTTCCAGCTCAGGCCCCACCCACCCCGTGCAAGACATACCAGGAGGGCAGTCCAGGCAGACAGGAGCAGATGAGTCCACAGAGGTGGCAAGAGAAGGAAGAAAGCAAAGTAAGAAAAAAATCCTCCAGCTCAGACCAGCCCCTGGAGTCGAGACCAGGCTGGGCTATGCCCAGGTGATGCCTGGAAGGCTACACACACACACACACACACACACACACACACACACACATGCAACACACTGCAGTTTCCTTTTGAGCATACACCACACACATACACACATGTATGCATGTGTGCACACACATGCACAAACACTCAAAGGCCATTTCAATCCCTGATGAGTTCCTTCTTGAGATCAGGCCTTTTCTTCCATCCTCCATATTGATTCCTTGAGCAAGAGATTTTTTTCCAGTCACTCCCAAAACAAACGTGGGAAAAGGTAAAGCACACACCGGCCTCTGCAAACTCAGGAGGAGACGCCTTGGTCTCCCAAGGGACCTTTCCAGGTTGACCAAACCCAAAGGCAGAGCTAAATAAACTAAATTATTATGTGATTAGAAATGGGATTCAGGCCGGCCCTGTCTTGGTGCCTCAAGACCCTTCTTCTGCCTCATTCGATTCCCCACCCACCTCACCCCACCAATAAGCCCTCCAATGAGATAATGTGAAAATACAGGGTGACCCAAAAGGTGTCTTCCTGAGCAGGGAAGTTATCTTTTTCCAGCGTTTTGTCCCAATTGCCCTTTTAGGGTCAGTAGTGCCCTTTTAGGGTCAGTAGTGCCCTCTTGCTCTGTCTTCTCAAGGATGAGTTCATGCTAGCACATAAGGCCCCCTTCCCATTTGCCAACTGGCAGATGACATTATTCTGGAGATGTAGCAATAGGGCCCAAGGTATCTCCTTGTGTGAAGGTCTAAGGAGGGAGCCAGTTTGGCTGGAGAAACCCAGAAAGCTTTGCTTCACCACTCACCTTCAGGAGGGCCTGGGCCTCCCTCACCCAGCCCCAGCCCCGTGGTAGTCCTACCTGACCCCCTTTCATGTCCTTCATGTTCATGGCGTTCTTCATGCCTTTGCCCTTTTCCTTCTTGTTCTTCTTCTTCTTGCAGCAGCACTTCTTGCAGATGCAGAAGCAGCAGGTGAGGATCAGGAGGCCAGCGACCACAGCAATAGCAATCAGTGCCCACGGTGGTACTGCCCACAAGAGAGGACCCCCGGAGTCAGCAGGCCCCGCCTTGCAGCCCCCGCCCCAAGCACTGGCAAAACAGGCAGAACTATGGCTGCTAATGGTCACCCTTCTCTTTCTTTTGCTTAACCACACACCCATGAGTGGTTT
Source organism: Cabassous unicinctus (assembly GCA_029593785.1). Classification (NCBI taxonomy): domain Eukaryota; kingdom Metazoa; phylum Chordata; class Mammalia; order Cingulata; family Chlamyphoridae; genus Cabassous; species Cabassous unicinctus. The sequence goes on from JAQZBX010012883.1 coordinate 31,234, forward strand.
GCATGTAAGTTGCATATACTCTGTGTACCTTTTCATTAATCCCTCTTGCACTTTCCTTAGTCTACAGCCCTTGTGGTACTGCCTGATAACTGAGAACATCACTTTGGCTCAGTTTGACCAGTTTGATCTATGAAGAGCAGACTCATGCTGGAGAGGATGGGATGGTCCTTACCAGATCCAGGGTAGGAAGAGCTGCTTGGCCCCACCCCATACACCCACTTTTGAGAGGGCTGACAGGCCGTGCTCCTTAAGGTTTAACCTGGACCTACAGGGCTGGGCTCAAGTGTTTGCGGGTGGGGTGGCCTGGTCAGGACCAGGTGGGCAGCTCTCCGCGTTCCTTAAGCACCACCTCCCGCCATAGTGCTGTTTCTCCTCCTTAAACTGGACCTCTGGTGTCTCCTAGACAGCCTTTGCCAGGAATTCAGAAAACACTGAGTACTTTTATTTTCTATCTTCCAGAATAAAGTAATTTTAAAGTGTTCCTGGAAAACGATAGTAATCTCTGTTTCATAATTTTTCATCTTCTTTTGATTTTTATCTTTTTGGACAGTTTTCTAAGTTGTAAGAACTTTTTCCTCTGCGATATTGGGAACACATAAACTCTCTCTCCATTAGTGTCAGACCACAGCGTCCCCACATTCCTGAAGGGGACTGCCAAAGAAGCCAGCCTGAAATCCAAGCAAGAACTCAAGGGCATATATGAAAAACCCACAGCTAACATCATACTCAATGGTGAAAGACTGACAGCTTTCCCTCTAAGAACAGGGACAAGACAGGATGCCCACTGTCAGCACTGTTACTCAACATTGTACTGGAAGTTCTTGCCAGAACAATTAAGCAAGAAAAAGAAACAAAAGGCATCCACATTGGAAAGGAAGAAGCAAAACTTTTCCCTATTTACAGATGTCAAGATCCTATATACAAAGAAATAACAAAAAAAAAAAAGATCCTATATACAGAAAATCCTGAAAAATCCACAACAAAGCTCCTAGAGCTAACAAATGAATTCAGCAAAGTGGCAGTATACAAGATCAACACCCAAATATCAGTAGTGTTTCTGTACACTTAAAAAAAGATTCCATTTACAATAGCAACTAAAAGAATAAAATATCTAGGAATAAATCTAACCAAGGATGTAAAGGACTTTGTACACAGAAAACTACAAAACATTGCTAAGGAAATCAAAGAATAAGTGGGGCATTCCATGTTCACAGATTGGAAGACCAAATATTGTTAAGATGTCAATTCTACCCAAAGTGATTTATCACAATCCCAATCAAAATTGCAACAGCCTTCTTTACAGAAATGGAAACACCAATCTTCAAATTTTTATGGAAGGGTAAGGGGTCCTGAAAAGCCAAAGACATCTTGAAAAAGAAAAAAGGTGGCAGAGTAACACTTCCTGAATTTAAAACTTATTACAAAGCCACAGTAATCAAAACAGTATGGTACCAGACAAGGACAGACTTATAGAGCAATGGAATCAAATTGAGAGTTCAGAAATCAACCCTCACATTTATGGCCAACAGATTTTTAACAAGAGTGCCAAGTCCACTCAATTGAGAAAAAATAGTTTCTACAACAAATGGTGCTGGGAAAACTAGATGTCCATATGCAAATCATCTCAAAATGGGTCAAAGAGCTAAATATAAGAATCAGAACTTTGAAACTCCTAAAAGAAAACATAGGGAAGCCTCTATAGGACTTTGTGTTAGGCAATGGTTTCTTAGACTTTATATCCAAAGCACAAGCAAAAAAAGAAAAAAGATAAATAGGACCTCATCACAATTAAAAAGTTTTGTACATCAAAGGACTTTATCATGAAAGTAAAAAGACAACATACTCAATGGGAGAAAATATTTGGAAACCACATATCTGATAAGGATTTAATATCCAGAATTTATAAAGAAATCCTACAACTCAACAATAAGACAAACAACCCAATTTTAAAAATGATCAAAAAAGACTTGAATAGACATTTTTCCAAAGAAGATATACAAATGGCCAAAAAGCATATGAAAGATGCTGAACATCACTAGCTATTAGGTAAATGCAAATCAAAACTACAATGAAATACCATTTCACACTCGCTAGAATGGTTACTATTAAAAAAAACACAAAACCCTCATTCATTGTTGGTGGGAAAATAGTGCAGCCATTGTGGAAGACAGTTTGGCTATTCCTCAGAAAGTTACGTATAGAATTATCATATGATCTGGCAATCCCACTTCTAGGTATATACCCGAAAGATTTCAAAGCAGAGACTCGAAAAGGCATTTGCACACCAATGTTCATAGCAGCATTATTCACAGTTACCAAAAGATGGAAGCAACCCAACAGTTCATCAACCAATGAATGGATAAACAAAATGTGGTCTATAAATACAATGAAATATTATTCAGCTGTGGAAAGGAACAAAGTTCTGATACATGCAACAACATGGATGAACCTTGACAACATCATGTTGAGCGCAATAAGCCAGACACAAAAGGACAAATATTGTATGACCTCACTGATATGAAATAATTAAAATAAGCAAAATCATAGAGTCAGAATCTAAAATATAGTTGCCAGGGGATGGGGTGGGTGTAAAAAATGAGGAATTAATGTTTAAATTGTAGAGTTTCTATTTGGGTTGATCATAAAATTTTAGTAATGAATAGTGGTGATGGTAGCACAACATTGTGAATGTAATTAACAGCACTAAATTATATATTTAAATGTGGTTAAAAGGGAAATTTTAGGTTGTCTATATGTTACTAGAATCAAAAAATTAAAAACAAACAAACATAGAACTGTGCTACACAGTGAACCCTAATGTAAATCATGGACTATAGTTAATAGAACAATTATAAAAATGTTCTTTCATGAATTATAACAAATGTATCACACTAGTGCTAGGTGTTAATAATAGGATGGTATATAGGAACTCTGTATTTCATGGATAATTTTTCTATAAACCTACAACTTCTCTATTAAAAAGAAAAGAAAAAAGAAGAAATAACTCAGCCAACTACATCCCAATAGTGCTCTCCCCCACCCCTTGGCCTGCCTCAAACCCTACCCTGCCCACAAAACCTCCCCAGACATTGACTTTGCCTCCCCTCGCAACCCCCAGGAGACACTCACGAGGAATCTTGTTGATCTCATTGAAGAACCTCTCCTTCAGCTTGGCAACCATGTCCCCCTGGCTCTCCCCAGGACCCCCGCTCTCGGTGGAATTGTCTGCAGGCCCAGTTGGCATTGTGGCAGTGGTGGTGGCAGGGGCCACAATGGGCTCCTGGTTCCTCTTGAAGATGTTCCTCATGGTGGCAGAGGGGACAGCTGGAGAAAAGAGGGCAGGGTGAACGTCCCAGAGGCCCAAAAGCAGAAAGCTCTGTCAAAAGGACCAAGAGAAAATTTCCAAATCTAGACTATCGATAGCAATACCATTATCTTCATAGCTCATTTGCAGAATAGTAACAAATATAGTAAATCAATAATATGATAGCAATCATTAAGTTAGTATATAAATATGTGTGAAGTACTTTGCATGCATCCTCTCATTTAACCTAAATGACAACCTAATGTGTTGTTATTATTACCATTTAACAGATGAGGGAACTGAGGTTCAGAAAGGTCAGGTGGCTTTCCCAAGGTCATTTAGCTAATAAGTTCTGAAACTGAGATTTGAACCGGTCTGTCTGACTCCAAAGCCAATATATCTAATCACTTTCATATCTCTCACTTAAACTAACCTCTCAGCAACTCTAGGAAGGAGGCAATAGGACTTTTCTTGACACTCCTTGACATCCATGATATCCCTCTTCCTAGATTCTCCCCATTTCCACAACACTCATACTCTGTCAGCATCCCTGGCTCCGTTTCTTTCTCCTGCCCCGTATTTATGGATATCACCCAAGAGTCTCCCCTTGGACCTCTTTTTCTTCGCTGGCTCCCTCAGCACTCACCCAGGGTTTATTTCAACATCTTCAATAGGAAGATGGCTCCCAAATCTACATCTCTAGCCCAGTCCTCCCCTGAGCTTCAGTCTAGGGTTGTCTCCAGTCCTGCCCCCTCCATACAGCCACATATTAGCCTTCCTATATCAAATAAGGGTTATTCCTTAACACTAACAGTGTCCCCTGCTTATTATAGAAAATTGGGGGGTGGGGGGAAATGAGAGCAAGAGCAAGAGAGAAGGAGAGATTACCCACAATTCCATCCAGAAATAACTAAGGTTAGCATTTTGGGGGCATTTTATGCCAGTATTTTTTGTGTATAACTTTTTTTTACACATTGGGACCATACTATATATAGTTTGGTATTCTGCCTTTTTTTACATGAACTTTTAATAATAGGCAACTTTCTTCATTGTTAAAAATTTCATTTATCATTAAATGGCTAAATGATACCCCCACTATAATTTGCTTAACCACTCCACTATTAGACATTTAGATGGTTTCCAATTTTTTGCTAGAAAAAATATTACTGTGATGAATATATTAATAATCTTCCATTAAGGGTAAAAAAAAATAAAAATACTAAGTAAAAGAAACTAGACAAAAGGTACTATTACAAAATACATTTTGTTTCCATCTATACAAAATATAAATACAAATAAATTAGAAAGACAGAAACAGAATAGCAGCAATGTATGGCAGGGGAAGCATAGAGAGATTGAGAGGTGATTATTAAGGGGCAGAGCCTTTTTTGTTTGTCTGGTTTTTGTTTATTATTATTATTATTATTGGAATAATGAAAATGCTCTAATAATGATTGAAGTGATGAATGCATAACTATGTAATTATGCTAAATACTATTGATTGTATACTTTGGATGGATTGTATGCTTTATTAACATGTATCAATAAAATTGATTTAAAGATATTACTGTGATGTACATAAATCTTGGTCTTTAAGACAATATTCTTATGAGCTTCCAAACTCTGTCCCCTTTCACATTTTGTCTTCTCAATCAAGCTATTTCTGCCTCTCAGAGCGGAAGCTCATGTCTCCTCTACACTGAGAGCCTCGTGAGGGCAGATACTGTGGGCATCTTCACCCTTTACACCAAGCACACAGTGGGACCCCGGGAGGTATTCATTGACTGTGTACCCCTTGGGGACAGTGCACACTAAGTGGTACTCTAGGTCACAAGAACAAATAGCACATTTCCCTGGAGCATCAGTTTTACTTAATGATAATTTAAAGTATTTTTTAATTAAAACAAACAGGGAAATATATTGCAAAGCAGGATACAAACATCACAGTAATTTTAAAGGTAAACATGATATTTTTCTCTGTGCATGGCAGGGTCTGATTTACTTCCATGTTATACTCGGGGTTCTTCTGAAGGAAAGTTTTAGGAGCTCAGAAGTTTTACCCCTTCTTTTAAGACCCTGAATGAGTCTTCACCCTCCATGGAGACTGCTCCAGGCTTCAAGTACTGTTGGTGACCTGTACTTAATCACACACTCACAGTCACTAAGGATTTATTAAATTCTGAGGTAGACAGAATCATGTTCCCCCAAAGATGTCCACCTCTTAATCCCCAGAATCTGTGACTATGTTGCCTTGCATGGCAAAAGGGACTTTGCAGATAAGATTAAATTAAGGATCTTGAGACGGGGCGATTACCCTGGATTATCTGGATGGGCCCAATGTAATCAAAGGGACTTTATAAGAAAGAGGTAGGATGTTAAATTTTAGCCCAATGGTAACCACAAAGAAAATATATGAAAAATATATACAGAATGAAATAAGAAGGGACTCAAAATGGTACAATACAAAATATCAAATAAATAAGAAAGTAGGCATGAATGGAAGAATTGAGGGACAAAAGAAGGTATAAGACTTATATACCTTGCCCAAATAGCAAAAGGGCAGAAGAAAGTCCTGCATTATCAGTAGTTACTTTAAATAGATTAAACTCTCCAGTCAAAAGGCAGAGACTGGCAGAATGGATTAAAAAAGAAAGCATGACCCAACTATATACTGTTTACAAGAGACTCACCTAAAATTCAAAGGCACAGGTAGGTTGTTGATAGTGAAAGAATGGAAAAATATGTACCATGCAAATAGCAACCAAAAGAGAGCTGTAGTAGCTATACTAATATTAGATAAAATAGATAAAATAGACCTTAAGTCAGTCACAAGGGACAAAGAAGGTCACTATATAATGCTAAGAAGGTTAATTCAACTAGAGGGTTATATATATAACAGCAGAGCCCCAAACTATATGAAGAAAATATTGACAGATTTGAAGGGTGAAATAAGCAGTTAATAGTAGAATACTTCAATACACCACTCTCAATAATGGATAGAATATCTAGTCAGAATATAAAAAAGGAAATAGAAGACTTGAACGAATCTCTAACCAAAAATCCTAACAGATATATATAGAAGACTTCACCCCACAGCAGCAGAATATACTTTCTTCTCTCATGCACATGGATCATTCTCCAGGATAGACCATATATTAGTTCACAAAACTATTCTTAATAAATTTAAAAATATTGAAATTATACAAGTTTTCTTTTCTAACCACAATGGTATGAAGCTAGAAATAACAGAGGGAGAATTGGAAAATTCACAAATATGTGGAAATTAAACAACACACTCTCAAACTACTATTGGGTTAAAGAAGAAATTACAAGGGAAATTAGGAAATATCTTGAGGCAAATGAAAATGAGGATACTACATGCCAAAATTTATGAGATGCAGCAAAGGTAGTATTGAGAGGGAACTTCATAGCTCTTTAGAAAGATCGCAAATCAGAGGCCTAATCTCACAACTGGAGAATCTAGAAAAAGAAGAGCAAAGTAACCCCAAAATGGGCAGAAGGAAGGATATAACAAAGATTAGAACAGAGATAAAAAGAAAATAGAAAGAAAAAAACGATATGGAGAATCAACATAACCAAAGGATGGTTCTTCAAAAAAGATCAATAAAATCAACAAACCTTTAGCTAGACTGACAATGAAAAAAAGACAGCATACAAATAACTAAATTAGAAATGAAAGGGGAAACATTATTCTGACCCTGCAGAAATTTTTTTTAAAAAAGGCTTATAAGAGGATAGTATTAACAACTATACACCAAAAAATTAGACAACATAGATGAAATGGACAAATTCTGAAAACACAAACTACCTACACTAACTCAAGAAGAAACAGAAGATCCCATCAGACCAATAACAAGTAAAGAGATTGTATCAGTAATCAAAGACCTCCCAACCAAGAAAAGCCCAGGGACAGATCACCTCACTGGTGAATTTTACCAAACATTCTAAGAGAATTAACATTGATCCTGCTCAAACTCTTAAAAAAAAAAAAAGGAGGGAACACTCCCTAATTCATTCTATGAGGCCAGCATCACCCAAATACCAAAACCAGATAAAGATACCATGAAAAAAGAAAATCACAAACTAATATTCCTTATGAATAAAGATACGAAAGTCTACAAAATACTAACAAACCAAATCCAACAGCACATTAAAAGAATTAAGCACCATGAGCAAGTAGGATTTATCCCAGGCATGCAAGGATGGTTCAACATAAGAAAATCAATTAATGTAATACACCACAATAGTAGAAGGAAGGGGAAAAAACACATGCTCACTTCAATTGACACAGAAAAGGCATTTGACAAAATCCAGCACCCCCTTCTTAATAACACTTAGAAAATTAGGAAGACAAGGAAACATCCTCAACATGATAAAAGGTGTATACAAAAAACCCACAGCTAACATCATACTCAATTGTGAAGAACTGAAAGCTTTCCTTCTAAGATAAGGAACAAGACAAGGATGCCCACTGTCAACATAGTTATTCAATATTGTACTGGAAGTTCTAGCCAGAACAATTTGGAAAGGAAAAGAAATAAACGGCATCCAAATTGGAAAGGTTGAAGTAAAACTTTCCCTATTTGCAGATGACATGATCCTATATAGAGAAAATCCTGAAAAATCCACAGCAAAGCTCCTAGAGCTAATAAATGAGTTTATAACAGGGTGGTGTACAAGATCAACTCACAAAAATCTGCAGTGGCTCTCTTTGCCTGGAGGAGCCTGCATCAAATCTTGGTATGTATTTCTGTCCTTCTCTCCCATTTCTCAGCAAGCTCTGTTCTTTCTCCCCATTTCCCAATAAATTCTTTTTACTAGCTTAACTAAAAAAAAAAAAAAAAAAAAAAAATCTGCACTGTTTCTATACACTAGTAAAGAGCAATCTGAAGAGAAAGTCAAGGAAAAAATTCCATTTATAATAGCAACTGAAAGAATCAAATAACTAGGAATAAATTTAACCAAGATGTAAAGGACTTATACTCAGAAAACTACCAAACATTACTAAAAGAAATTGAAGAAGACTTAAATAAATGGAAGGACATAACATGCTCATGAATTGGAAGACTAAATATTGTCAAGATGTCCATTCTACCCCAAGCAATTCAGACTCAATACAACCCCAACCAAAATTCCAACAGACTTCTCTGCACAAATGGAAATGCCAGGCAAATTTATATGGAAGATTAAGGGGCCCTCAAAATAGCCAAAACTACCATGAAGAAGAAGAACAAAGTTAGAGGATTCATACTTCCCAGTTTTAAAACAACTACAAAGCTATAGTGGTCAAACAGCATAGTACTGGCACAAGGACAGCTAAGAGACCAATGGAATTGAACTGAGAGTTCAGAAATAGACCCTCACATCTATGGCTAGCAGATTTTTTTTTGGCAAAGTTGCCAAGTCCACTCAGTTGGGAAAATATAGTTTCTTCAACAAATGATGCTGGAAAAACTCAATAGGCATATGCAAAATGAGTGAAGGTGGTGGGCTCCACCTCACACCATACACAAAAATCAACTCAAAAATGGGTCAAAGACCCAAATATAAGAACCAAGACTATGAAATTCCAGGAAGAACATGTAGGGAAGTAGCTTTAAGACCTTGTGTTAGGCAATGGTTTCTTAGACTTTTTACCCACAGCATAAGCAACAAAAGAAAAAAATAGATAAATAGGACTTCATCAAAATTAAAACTATTGTGCATCAAAAGACTATCATGAAAGTAAAAAAACACCATACTCAATGGGAGAGAATATTTGGAAACCACATATCTGAGAGGGATTTAATATCCAGAATTTATTTTTAAAAATCCTACAACTCAACAACAAGAAGACAAACAACCCAATTTTTAAAATGGACAAAAGACTTGAAAAGACATTTCTCCAAAGAAGGTATACAAATGGCCAAAAGCAAATGAAAAGATGTTCAGCATCATTAGCCATTAGGGAAATGCAAATCAAAACCACAATGACATGTGCCCCACTCCCTACACCTTCTACAACCTCCCACATAAACATCGTTCATTAGTGTGGCACATTCAT